>LUCH01001350.1:32531-85682 GCA_013368495.1 Paragonimus heterotremus
AAGGCACGAGTTGCCTTTGCCAGACTGCGTCATCTGTGGCGCCGAAAAGACGTTTGATTGCCACTGAAAGGAGGGGTATAAAATGCCTGTGTACGTTCCAATTTGCTTTATGGTTTGGAAACTTTGCCTGTTCACAGAGAAGATATCAACAGGCTTGCTGTGTTTAACCATCGTTGTCTCCGCCAGTTAGCCCACATTAAGTGGACTGATCGCGTGAGCAATGTGGCTGTTCGCCGGCGCGTATTCCGGAATGCTCGGGATGCGCGATCAGTTGGTCAACTAACGTTGCACAGCTTGAGATGGTTGGGTCATGTACTCCGTATGCCAGCTGAGCGTTTACCGTACCGAGCATTATATACTGAGACCACCAACAGTTGGGTAAAACCGCGTGGTGGTCAAGCAACAACGTGGTCACGAACTATGAAGACCTTGACTGCTCCATTGAGCAAAGTGGATAGGTGTCGCCTCTGTAACTAATTGCTAACTGAGGTTGTAGTAAATTCAATACTGTGATCACGGCTGTTAGTCAGCTTGTTCCATTCAGTAACACCGTGTGTATCGCTTCTGGTCAGTATTGTAAAAGCTGTAATCGAAAAGTCGCCCATATGATGCATTCAGCTTCACAGCACAGTGTGCTATGGAAATCTCTTGCTGGTTCTACTCGCAATCAATGACTTCATGTAGCTGATATTTTTGTGTCCCCGAAAATACTCCCCCTCGCAAATTCCTACCACTTTCTCTCTTTCTGCAACCTATAATTCACTTACTTCTGTATAGTGGACACACCCATATGATTGCTCACTTTCTGACAAACCTGACACCGTCCGGAAAACACGAACCCTGGCGTGCGTTTATTATGGTACTTGACAGACACACCATACACATATACACGTGTTGACCCGCCCCATCGTCCTATGTGTTAGTGTAACATTGTCGTCGACACCATGATCATCTTTTATATTCATCACATAGGCTATATAGCTACCGAAATCGATATATTTGACAATCTAATAAGGTTTATGATACAGTTTTTTCTCCAAACTTATTGACCCGTGTGAAATTTAACAACATGTACATTTGTGGTTACACTGAAAACTGATACACCATTATAGGTGATTTTTATCAAGCATTGTAAACGTGATTGCTAAACTAATAACCGTTGTGTTTGGTTTTCCGCAAAATACAGCAAAATTTCTGTTAAGGTGACCACAACATGTAAGTTCTCATTGATCGACCTTAATTTTTTGTAGAAGAGTTCATTTTCAACTAACACTTCATGCTAGTCTCTGGCACCTCCATATTCATAGACCACGTCAACTGGATTGCGCCACACATCTTTCCACGTTCATGTTACGTACTCAGATATAATACCTCTTATCTGACTTATCAAGTGCACTGCGAACAATTTTCCCATTTTATTGCACTGTGGACTACTGCTGAAACCTCATTGTTACGTGGAAAACCACTAACACATTGAACGGCAAGGTCGTCACCTTTGATCTGTTAGCTCCATTTTTCAAACAATTCTGATTACCGACAGTTTATCTTTACCGATCGGAGGTCGAGAAACTGTTTTCCATAGCATGACGACGAGTTACAATTGTTTGCGCTCTTTCCATTCAGGTCAACTTTCCGATTAGCTCTTTTGGAATGGAATTTTACCATTTTATCATTGCTATAGTTCATCTGTGCTTTTTCTTCTTGTCAAAGTTGGGATATGTACTCCGGCTCATTTTCTCCTGAAGCAATTATGTTGATCACTGTAACGCTATCCTCACATTAGCCTCCTATCCCGAGAGAAGACACCTCAGTTACTCGCTTAACTCCAGTCGATAACCCTAGGGCCTGAAATTCTCTGTCAAGTTGTACCGAAAAGGTGTCCAATAAATCACAATCTTTACTGTCTAACGCGCTAGTTACCATGCCACGCACGCGCTCGCGTTTATGAGTCAGAATCCCAGTCCACAAGACCCCCAGGTTTCCGCTCACACGTCGTGTGCACTTCTGCCCGGTTTATGTGGGATCGGCGCCTTCTATCAGGAGGTCTTCCGCCTGTCATTCTTCGTCCGTTGGTCCGATTTTGTTGAACGAGGGTTCCTCCGGTCGCTTGTGTTGTCCGCACTCTATCCGCTGTGGACTCTAACGGTATTCCACGATCGTGTCGAGATATTCCTGCGAGTGCTGGAATATTCGCGTTATCGATCTGGTCGTCCATTCTAGTTTGTCTGTCATGTCTCGCCCGTTGGTCCGATCCTCTATTGCCCTCCATCCGCTCGTTGTGGGTTTTTGGACGTGCCTCGGCACCTCGTTGTGGTATTCCGCCGATTGTTAGAATACTCGAACTTTCTACCTGATAATCCACCACGAAATATAGACGGTTGATGAATTCTAACATGGCGGAGGTTGTTCCTCCTCCTCGCTTGTTGAAGCGTGAGTTTAATTGAATGTGTTACAATCAAAAGGGTTTGGGTCATTAGCGACTTTCACTTCATTCTAATTTGCAGCAGTTTTGTCAATTCCTCATAGATTTTGTGACTAAGGAGACGATGTGTTCGGCGATACGCCGGACTACAGAACCATATGTTATAACCCGAATTCAACACACATACGACTGAGCATCTTCTGATGGCCGGTACAGTGGATCATTGGTCCGATTAGACTGAAATAGACTATTGTGAAAAATCTTGTGATTGCTCCACTGTTTTGCAAAGGATGAGTTAGCGTAAAGGTTTAAAACGTTTACCGTCGTTCCCTCGTAATCCAGTACACGTCCTTGTGGCAGATTTCGTTATTGTCTGTATTCATCAGATAGGGATAGTCTGAGAGAAAGTTATATCACGAACATCGTTTGAAGTTTCCACTGGTATCGTAGTTTTCGACAGCAAAACGTTCGTGATTGAGATTGATGCCATAGAACCATAATAAGCACAAATTCTAGTTTAGAAATACAAGTGAAGGATAGGATGATGTAATATGTTGAAATTCTAAACATGTAACTTAACCACGTTAATCCATGCATTTTTAGAGTTTGGATGAGTGAATCCTCACGACGAAGACATCCTCTAATACCCTGATCGCTTATACACCAATTCCACACGAAATGTGCGGTTGAACGCAAGTATAGATAATCAACGCCTTCAATATATCGTATTTCGTCAACCCTCAGCCACTAATATTTTGCAACCATTGAATTACGTTTCCCTGACTATGTATTTGACACGAAATGTGCCCCAAGTTGTGTAACACTATCACCACTATAAAATGAAGCATCGATTTCGCTCCCCACGCTCTCATCATTTTACACGCGGCTTCCTAACTACCCAAGCCAGTATGCGACTTCAGTAAACGTAGATCGAGTTCACCTCCCTAGCTGAGGTCGTCGCGGTTCAGAGTCGGTGAGACTTTAGGAAGACTTTAGGCGGAATGGCTGTTAATCAGGCTCAGTAGCATGAATGTTGTTGTTGTTTGGTGGAATCGTCACCTATAGCTCGCTTGTTTGTTTGCAAGGTGTACGCACTTAGATGTTGAACGTTTGTGTTGCCGTAGTAGTTTTTAGTGGTTAGTTCTCTTGTCATTCTTTTTCCTGGTTAGGTTTTGTTTTTTTCTTCTTCATGATTACATGGCAGTTAATCAACGTGACGATAATGATGCTGATTTTCTAGATCGTCGCAGTCTTTCTACGATACCCTGCGTCACCGCCTTCATAATTAACATCAACTGGTTATTGTCAAAGTAGTTGTGTCCCCTCAACCAGTTAGCCGTTATGTTATCCGAATTTCGAACAACGGCAGTTAATCATCGAGTAGGTCTGAAGTTCACTTATAGCTGACTCCCATGTATCCGTGTAACTGTTCATACCTAGTTCAGTTCAAATACTGTTCGTTCATGCTATTGCCCACCCTGTTTTCTATACCTGCTGCTATCATTTTTGTTTGGACTTTCCATTTTATAAATGATGAAGTGATGTGTAAACGAATAACGATAATGGGCCCCTTTTGTTTCTGATTTCGAGTAACTGGCTGACTGTCTCCACCAGCCATTTACCATTATAGTAACTAATAATTGTCCAGTTGTTCTCTTTTCAGCTCATTCTTATAAGTTCACAAACAAAAAAGCCTCGTGTACCAGGATTTTTTTTCTGTTCATGTAACTCTGCAGGTTGTCATTGTGTGGATATGCGACCAATCACCTCCGCCGCCACTTTTTCACTTCACGAATCATTTCAACGTCCCGGTGGAAGTTGTTGTACAGGATGAGTGGCGAGCTTTGCCAAATCTTGTTCATCAGTCTCTTTCCCCTGGAGCTCGTTTCCAACCTTTTTTGGAAATCCCCACTTTGGCCGTGTTCACCTTTGTGATGGATTTAAATATCACCGTTCAGCAGGTGAGTATTCGAGTTGATGACCGTTTCGTGCACTGCCTCGAATGCGTGAGTTGCCTAGACATGTGTAAATCGGATTTGCCCATCAATCAAACGAAATAACTCTGTCTATTTGACTGTTATGCCGCATATCCATGGAAATAGTTTCAGACAGGTTTTCAGCCGATGCGTGATTACGCACCACAAACGGAAACATTACTCAAGGCAGCCAGATAGCAACGACTTAAAATTACCAGTTCTTGCTTCGATTCTTTTTGTCTGGTAGTATGTAATTCACATTTTACCCTATACGTCACAAAGTGAAAAACGTCATTTGATGTGTATAGAAGAATTTTAGTTCTTCAATGTGATCACAACCTGGCTATGGATTGAAGATGCTGTCTACCAGCTGGGAAATATCAGATTCGAATTAAGCTATTTCGAAATCTTCCGGCTGTTGGATATATCCTGAGATAGTAGTATAATTTGTTCCGCAACACCTGACTAAGTTTAGTACACTATAGTGAGCACAAGCCAACAAAGTTGAACAAGTGTTTCTGCAAAACAGTGATCACCGTGACACTTTGTAGTAAGTGAATGTGATTGGTCGTAAATGGTTAACCCACCAGAGGACAGCTATCCGATGGTGATTAGTGTGGTTAATTGACTAGTGAGAAACAAGGTAAATAGAACTGTCGGTTGTCAGAATGACACCATCTTATTTCGCAACCGTGGGTCGAGGACGTTAGTCACCTATCGCTTTGTTCATTTCCTCCATTTTACGAGATCTAGGCGTTTCTGCTCGTCAGGTGAGAGAAGTGCCCAGCGGTAAACTTCTAATCGTTTCTGCAATCCGTTGTGAAATAAGATTCCAGCCCCGTGTTTATAAAGTTACTGTTACATTCCGAGGTCTGTTGATTGATTTTAAACCAATTCCCCTTCTATTCCCACGTAATGAATGGTAATGTGATGCTAGTATAGTATGTGCAATTTACAAACGTCTGTAGAGAGTAGGCACGCTGAAGAACGTTTTTTGGTGCGGGTTTTCCCAATCTATGGTTGATTTTTCGCACATTGGACGCAATCTGTGTTTATCATACGTAAGTTCATTCACATTGTGAATTCTGAACAACTGACTTGTTTGGTGAGTATGAATAAGCAAGGTTTCATCCGGATATCCGTCTACATCCGCCGAGCCAGATAAAACACTTCTCAACCGACTATCATGAAGTCATAAACGAGTCTGTACGACTTTTGGCAGTAAACCTGGTTATTTTGCATGACTTCATTAGGTTTTCACAATACTATCATCAGACGGCCTTGTGTATTTCGCAACTTACTGTCACTTGAGAACCTTTCCCCGTGTAACATTCTGGTGACGTCCTTGATGGTATTTGAAATAATTTATGGTTCGCCACTTAGATCCAACGTGAAAGAATGCTATGCATTGTTGACAGTTTGTGTCACTCGTTAAAAAATGTTACATAGGTTTCACAATGTCTGCATACGTAATACGCTCGATTGGCATTTGAGATTCATTCAAAGCGTTTGCTTTCAATTCGTAAGCCTAAGTTGCTATTTTCTTTTTGGGGATATGAAATTTAGGCGTGCGACCTAGCTAGTTTGATCTCGCAAATTGGCATGATTTCATGAGTTCTTCACAGTTTTGTTAGTTAATTATGCGGAGTATTTTATTACGTGATCCTTGGGGTCATCCATTACGGTTGAATGGTGCATATAAACTTATACGCCGTCAAGGCTGTTTGGTTCTATACCTGTGAGTCACAGCTGCCCACGAATGCAACGAAGGTATGATGAAAACGGACTAGTTTTCAGTGCTCTAGGCGGCCGAGTCAGACAGGAAGTCTGATAATGGTTCGATCATCGGTTCTCACTGTTGGTGAAAGTTGATCGAAGGAAATTCTCCCAGTTAACATTGATTCACCGACCCGGGACAGAAATAACCAGTGGTATTAACGTTTCACAACCAAGTCGTTATCAGCCGCTCTGTTCGAATCACCAACTTTGGTCATGTTTATGCTGTTCTCCAGTCGTGACGATGCACGATTGCGTGTCCGCTGTCATCTTTGGATGGTGTTATGAACGTACGCACGTGTTTGTTGCTTTGTATGGTCGCATCAACTGGGAGTCACTTGTAAAACGCACGATAATTGGATGGCTTTGTTATAAACATTGATGTTTCTTCATTCGGCAATAGGATACCATCCAACTTTTACCATCTACACTGCACAGTTCGTAACTAAACATTCTGATGCATCTGAGCAAATGCAACTTATCAGAACTAGTGATCCACCTCAAAAGGTCAGATCTGCTCCTTCTACCCTCATATTAACGCTTTATATCAACAAGAGGGATGAAGAGAAATCTTCAGTCGGAGTGTGACAGAGATGACTCAAGAGTTTGAACTTTCTGAATAGTTTACATACAGTTAATAGTGACGATTCAATGGATAAACCCTAACAGACACTACAAATTGTACTTGCTTTCGTCTCAAACACTCATCTTATGTATCAGGGCAGTTTGCTGCGTGCTGACCAACTCGTTCAAGGTCGACCGTATCAGAACACCTTACTGACATTGATCTAACTGATACAGCATAATAATTCCTACATAAGGAGCATCTTCGGGGAAGCAAAGAATCAACGCAATGTTGGTCCGTATGCTTGCATGATTTCAAACGCACTAGCCTCTTTTCGAGCATTGTCCATTTGGAAAAAATATCCTAACCGGTATTCAGTGCATGTTGGTGTATTGGTTGAGGATATTTGATTGCCTCGTAGATACGTAAGAGTAATTCACATTTGCTACGTCAGACATATTGTGGACACTTGTTATAATCCACTTTCACCGGCCAACTTGTTTTCATCCAGCGTATGATTCACGATAAAACTAATTACCTATCAAGATAAAATATGTCGGTATCTTCATTCCCGTTAACCAAAAGTTAACAATTACCTAATACTATTGTGGATGAGTTTAGTGCTCGATAGAGAAAAAAAAGTTTTCAAATAAATTTTAGACTGTCAAGTTTTGCACTCTATCCACCCATTCACTAACAACAGCACACAAAACACACAAGCGGACTTAGTCAGGAACAGACGTGAATTGATGCCTTTTTTATAATGAAAATATTCGATCAGTCAACCAGTGTTGGCAATGTCTTAGTATCTGGTAGCTGAGAAAGTGCCAATGAATTCTGTTGTGAACAGACTTCTTATATCAGTTGGGTTCTTCGTTCTGGCTATTAAGAGCTCCTTAATGCGTCAAGGTGCTTGTGAATGTTCCCTACTCTTTTCCTTTCACTAGTTTTGCCGTTATTCTGTCGGATCCTCTGCACATTTCTTAACTTAACGGTCCATCGTACTTGCGTTCTCTTGATATTTAATCAGGCTGATATGGACACTGTTGATCGACCTTTTTTCACTAACTCCTCAATGAAACAAACATCTTTTTTATGGCACGAAGCGCCCGGTTACAAGAGGTCTATAGTTGGATGAACCGTAGATCACATTGATTAGGCTGTTATTTCTACTGATCTCCTGTTTCGAAAGGCTCTTAACGATTGGAGTTGAAATACGATCGTTTGATTGACTGTTGAAATTATCTATCTCCCAAATATGATATCTTCACGGAGATAAGCGAACTTAGTTCAAATGTCTCCAAGCGCCTTTGGAACACCTATAATGAAAACCTTCTTTAACAAAGGTACACAGTTGATCTGCAACATTTTATGTCGTTGAGGTCAGACATGTTTGTTTTAGTCCGACCTTACCCGGACCGACTGCTGATGATGAGCTGCGCCATTGAAGGTGTTTTTGCATGAAAATGGCGCATTCTGAATCAGTACTAACTTAGTTGGGGAGGGTGGGCGTTGGCAATCCAGCCTGCTATTTATCTGGAGGCTACCACGGCTGAACCCATTAAGAGTATATTAACGTGAGTACTTTTGGCTGATGAGACGGCGATTGAGAAGCCGCAGACATCACTGCCACTCAGCTTTGTCCTCCAGCTTTAATTTCGTCCCGTTGTCATGTTTGTATGTACGTTTTTGTATCAGCCAGATTGAGTCAACTGTCACCCGGCGCTTTCGTAGCCGGGCGGCATACCGATAAGCGCAAGCGAAGCGCATTTCCACACAGTTGTCAACTTAGCTGCCGTATTCAATTGTAATGGACAGGATGTATGGGACGGTCCTATCTATTTCAGTAGCAGACATCTTGGAAGAAATGGTAGAAGTTGCTTCTGTTCAATGAAACTTCATTGGGAGTACTACGGTAATCAAAAGCAATGTGTTCAAGTGTCACATCCACTCTGGCCTCAAACTGGTCCGATCGACAGCTAACCTGTGGTGTTTACTCAACAGATGAGCATGACGTAGCTCGCGTTGTCTGTACTTAATCCAATCAGACTAAAGCTCTTCTGTATACTCGTGTCGTTCCGAAGAGTGATTATCACAACCATGTTCTTCTGTATGTCCATCTTCTCAGTTTCTGGATCCAGTACTCTTTTTGTACAAAGAAAACTTACGTGATTGTCAGAAATATTCCCAACAGAGCAGCGTGGATGAGAACGCCGACTCATACACTGCATATACCTTGATAGTAGGCAGCACAGTTAAGTGTGTGCATAGGTTTGTGATTCCTTCCAGAACTTTGGCGACTTGAAACCATCGCCCCCAAGCTCGTGACTACCCCAACGATGTGAAGCAATCACTATGCCTGTACAGAATAGAAACATACCGTGTAAGATGAAGCATTCTACTAAGAGTGACTTCATAATGATCAAACAACGTTTTCTCTTGACATCGCGTCCTTGTTCACCAACGTTCCAACAAAGGAGACGATAGATTACCTATGTCATTATATCGAGCATAGTGACATGGATATTCAGATATCATCGATCGAACTCAAGCAGTTACTTTATCGGTGCACATACAACGTACAGTTTAAGTTCAATGAAGGAATTTATCGACAAAAAGACGGTGTCACAATAGGATCTCCGTTGTAAACACTGTTTGCCGATATTTTCATGACGAAATTGGAAAACGAACAACTGAGCTTAACAGTAGGTCAATACAATTTTTATACGAGGTACGTTAACGACATCTTCTGTGTCCTCGATAATAGTGTAAATCCGACTGACATCGTAACCACATTTAACTCCGTACACCGAAATTTGAAATTTACGTTGAAGACAGAAATTAACAACCAGTTGGGTTTTTTGGATGTGCGTTTATGTCGCCGCAATGAAGGCTCAATTCAGCGCGCGATACACAGAAAGGATACGTGGAATGGTCAGTATGTTCACTTCAATAGTTTTGTACCGGTCGCTTTAAAAAGGAACCTAATTAACTGTTTGATGGGCAGAACCATAAGGATTTGCACAAGTGACACAATTACTGAAGAATTGGCGTTCATACGGACGGTATTCATGCAAAATGGATATCCGGAAAGATCCATAGACAGAGCCATGCAACAGCGGGGTGAAAGAGACTAGCAGCTGTACGTAGTGGAAAAGAAAACCGTACACGTCGGATTACCTTTCAAGGGCGATACGTTAGCGGAAACTCTCACGTGTAGGCTCACAATTATAATTAATGCAACGTTTTACACCGCTAAGTGGCGTGTCCACTTTACGTCCAGTCCGGTTCTATGCTCACGCCTAAAAGATAAAGTGCCTGTTTCTGCTGCCTCGTTTTGTGTTTACTCATTCACTTGTTTCTGTGGAACCAGTTATATTGGCCACACGACCAGACGCCTATCTGAACGAGTCCAGGAACACCACCCAGCTTGGCTCAACAGTGGAATAATGGAATCTGTCAACAGCGCCCTACTATCGCACCTGGTGGATTCCAGTCATTATGTTAATGTGACGGATGTATTTCGCCCAATCTACCAAGTTAAGGTCACCTAGTCAAGGACGGTGAGGCATAGGATTCTGTCCACAGCAGAAGCTATTGAAATTCGCCTGTTCAACCCACCCCTGTGTGTCCAGAAACATTTTGTTCAGACTTGGGATCTGCCTTGCCCATCCCCCCACTCTGTTAGCCAGTCAAGAACCACTGTTCAAGTGGTTACTTAATACAGTGTAACATTGAATTGACTGACCACATTAACCACCCGTTCCATGTTTACCCCCTTCATGATTCCTCTGTGAAATGTGATATAAAGTTGATGTATTTAGCCTGATGATAAATCACTGAAAACGAGCTTGTTCGCTACATAGTATTTTTCATGACTACGCTGGGGATTTTTATGCGACTAGTAAATCATTTGCACTTTTGGATTGCGAGCTAATTGAAAAATCAGATTGTTGGGCGCACGTGCCTACTCAAGAGTTTTTCAATCTCAGGTGCACTGTAGTATGCAGTCTTGTTTCAAATCGACCGGTTGGATGATATACCTCGCTCAATTTAGTTTCGAAAATGTTCTCTGCCTTACCTGTTCAACAATATATTGGTGCCTGTCAAAAAAGTTGTTTTAGGTGGCATATTTCTTTCTAGGCGTGAGAAAAATGTTTATCTCGAAAGTAATCGCTCGCTTTCTTTATTCTAGCTTCAATTCGCTTATTCCATGTGGCAAACTTTTCCTCATCGTCTGGTCGGATTCCAAACCGCTTCTCATCAGTGGAATTCGTCGACCACGTTGTGGGAGTGTGTTAGTCCTGATACACATCGAGACTCTTACACCATTTTGCAGCTCAATGCAGCATTTTATCACCGGTATGTACTTTAACTGTTGGTTGCTAGACTACCGATTTATTGTCCGATTCACTGCAGTCCTATTGCCATCAGATAAAACGACGTAGCGAACAAACTCATTTTCGGTTATTCATCATCAGGTCAAATGCATAACATATGAAACATAGTTGACAGGGCGAGACGAAAAAAAGAGTAACACGTTCGATTGAGGTCAAGCACGTTGTAGATAAATATATGAAAATAGCGTTTTGGTACAATTACGTCACAAATATGACGCAACTGGAACCGCAGCAGTTTGATTGGTCATGGTGTGGATGGTAGACCATGGCTATTAGCATCAGCAACCAAATCTGCGATAGTGGGTTTAAACTCCGACAATTCTAAATGTCCCTTAGCGAATTCAGAACGAACACTGAACCCAGATCAAAATCTATTCTAATAACGTATGGGTGTGTTTGTAACAAGTGCCCAGATCTGTTGATCATTCAATGGTCACTTGTTCAGTGACTGATCACTTATTTCGCTTTATTGGATTACTTGTCATTCTTCTTGTGTTCTCATTACTGATTCTCAATTCATTGCTGCTATCCGATTTTCTGACGGTTTCTCGTTTCCCGGTTGATTGCAGGCTACTGTTCGTCGTGTTCGTTCTCACTTATCAACCGCTCGTTTTTTTTTCTCATGCCGTTGGATTAGTGGTGAATATATTTGACTTTGTTGATTAGTTGAAATTTGTGGGTGATCGAACCAATCGTCAGTACTAGTTAGCATTACACTTGCTATGTAGACTTGTATAACAAGCGTAGTAGTAGTATACTACTCACAAACGGGACTGCGTACATTCGGGAACTAAAAGACAAACCTCAACGCCAGGAAGTTGACGGACCAAGAAGGACTACGGGAATGGTGTGTATGCACTATGGAGAAAGTGCACCAGAACTAATGACAACGTACTGCTACCCCATGTGTGTGGATGCCGGTCAGCCGTGCAAATGAGTGTGCGTGTTCGTGGTCCTATGTTTTAACATAACCCGTACGGGACTTCGCGTAATAAACAACTTTGCAGGCCAAGAGTCTTTTGCGGTCACAACAGACAACATTAGTAGGTTGTAATCTGTCTTGGAACAGTGGCTGAGAGTAGAATGATTTTTGTTGGTTTTTGTCTGCTCATTCGTACACAACTTTCGATGGGGAGAATAGCAGTAGATAATGTTTCAATAAACATATCATCTCACTACTACTGGAAGTAAGTTTTTCAATCTTGAAATCGTTACACTCATTGTGTGCAATAGAAGGTCTACACTGTCTTTGCGAACGCAGGTTATGCATGGTGCTAACATTTTCCGCCACGGCGAATCCTGTAGTACGTTCGCAGCTTTATGCGCTAGGATCACGATCCAATGAGCCATGTATTCTATACCGGATCCAGGCATGATGAGTTTGTTTCACTTTGCTAGATCCTGCTTTGCAGATGTGAACACAATTCCTAGGCCCTATGATGAAACCGTCGTCACCTTACCGCTTTCAGGACACCCTGAACACATACTCTGTGTCTGTGAATCAAAAGTTTCAGACTCTATCATTTTTATGTCCTGTAATGACCGCACAACTAACTTCTCTCAACGATAACGTTCACTCCGTTCACCGGCGAACCAACGCGGTTACTCACATATATGATCTAGAGAGTGATTACACAGTGCATGCGACACCCAATGGCAAGCGTATACGGTTAGTTGGTCGTAAGCAAATGACCAACCGGGGCGCAATAACTAATAGTGGTCAAACTCACCAATCCACCAGTGAGTAACCAGAAATGTGTCATTGGTTAGTTAACACAATTAATCGTAAACTTGGAAAGGAGTTTGACCCTAACACATTCCTTTTGAATAAAACTTCACTCATGAGGAGATATCTTGGATTGACTTGGACTTGTTTAACTGGCGTCCCCTTTGCAGTGAACGTTTTTCTTGATTGCGTACCTTTGTGGCTGTGTTTATCTATGATTCGTTCGTACCTAACGCAAAGTCTGGTGCAGTGGTCAACACAGTTGTTTTATAAAAGCGTCATCTGAGTTCAAATCTGAGGGTTTAAAATCATCATCCCTAGCACATCTTGTTGGTGTAAGGTTTTAGGTTTTTTTTTCTAGAATGCTGTTGAACCATTTCCAAGCTAAATAGTCAGTCCGAAGATCAAACCAACAGCAGCAACATCTCCACATCCCGAGCTGCGTGACCAAGTCTTTTTAACCGTTTTCGACCACCTCCTCCTCTGTCCAAATTGTTTCCATTAACTTAACCTTTAGCTGTTACCCGCGCTAATCACCATGTTTTTGGTGACTTTCGATCTGTCCTTATTTTGTTACTAATTTTCATGGTCTCACTTTAGATTTAGCCTGTTTCAGCTGGTCAATTGTGACAATGATCCGTTTGCTCAACAGGTTTGAAGGTCCCTATGGCCGGTTTATAGGTTAAAATTATCAGGACAATTACCATGTGTATCTTCTGGAGGCCGATCTGTCGATTTCACTATTTATTCAAATGGTTACAGCTGGCCATTTCGATGTAGTAATTTCATTGTGTTCAGCTTGTGTAATTCAGCATCTTCACCACAAATAGCAAAACTGATTCTTTCTCTTTTCCTGGATAAGAGCACACACTGCTGGTGATTTCTCGCTAGAATGAAACTCTAGTGTAGTGTTTCGTGTCACAGTGAGTCAATACAATTTTTTATCTAGAGATGCAAAACTGCGATCAACTGTGGGTTATGTTCATCTTGTAGAAATCCAGATTATCCATCATTGCGTGACTTTCGCCTGCATTCCGTCTATTATATATGGCTGTAATAGATAGTTGAGATTTCAGTGTAAGATGCATCTTCTTCATATGTTTCACTTGTGGCATATTGCTTTCACCATAATAGCTGATTTCCCGTTGTTCGCCTCTTCATCTCTGTGATCAGACACTACCACTACCTTTACTGGCAACTATTACCTCCATCGAGTCACGACGTCGTGAGCACATTTGCTGATTGTGAAGATATTCTATTCAACGTGCTTGTTGGTCACTTGACCGGTAGTCCCCCTGTCAAACTATTGACGTCACATGACACAGACGCTCTCCGGTGGCCACTGAAGACAGACACGACTTCAAACCAGACCGAACAGCAACAATTACAGCTACAAATGCGTAGCGTGTGTTTGCAAGCGTTTTCGCAACACTTAAGTGATTTGGCTCAGACAACCTTCGGTTCAATGATCTCGGGTTTAGAAATGGACCCGTCCATCTTGAAAACTGTTGGAAATCGGCAATTTTACCTTCCGCTTCATCGCTCCACATTGGCGTGAGTTCATTCCCACAACGAGATACTTGGTTGTACTGACGTGTACGCGTAGTTCCTTGAAAGTTGAAACAAATATATACGGAGTTGTGTCTAACCAGTGCATACAGAAAAACGAACATGAGTAGTTAATTTCATTTGCTGATCAATCGATGACCTTGACAAAAGAAAATACGAATAATCGCTAGTACGTTGGAGACTGTGTTCGCGTTCATCTCTCGTGTCTCACACAGTCTCTGGATAAAGATGTTGGAGGAGATGGTGACCAATCGGATTTGGTTATGTTTACTTGGCTGATTCATTTGATTGGTAAAGAGTAATAACAGTATTCTACAGCGTACGCCTAGTTGTAGAGCTACCGGCTTGTAACTCATTTGTTTCTTTGCAGCATGTGGGTATACTTTGATATTGGTTGTTTGTGTTCAGATATGAAGTTTTATATAAAACTTCATCTTTAAACCGGTTTTTATTTCATGGTCTCTAACGATTTAGTATCAGTATTGCTGTTGATGGTGCTGATGTTGATATTGAACGGTGTTACTGTTCGCGTTACATTACCCAGAATCACCACATGATCTGTGAATATCTAACAGAACATTCCAGCAATTTCCTGGTAATCCGTGTAGTCCTACGATGGTTGGTTGCAATGTCTTTTTCATTTATACCATGGTAGTGCAAAATAAACCAACATCAGTTTGACTGGTTGTCTCATGGTCACTATTTTTTTAGCACTTGCCTGTTACCATTATTCTGTCTCTCAAACAGATGTTTTTGCTTCATATTTCAGTTATCTCCCCGGTAACCAAGATTAAAACTTGAACAAACAACACTTTGAAGTTACTGTTTTCGTACTTCGTCGTAGATTGGGGAATGATGAACGATTATCGGAAGAATCGCTCATGTCTCGAAATCGAACACTCATCTCATACATCTACAAACTGGTTTATCGGATCACGTGAATCTTCTTTGCCTTTTATCTACTGCATCAAACTGTGATCTAACTTTTTGCCTCAGTCGGTGATGTTTCCATTCTTATCCTAGATTTATTTTGAGATTTTCACCCCCCCCCCCGCTCCTAGTCCTTCGTTCAAATAGGGTCTCATCACTTATTTTTTCCTTGAATGGCCAATCACAACCCACAATTTGTGGTCTGTACAATGGATACTCATACCCGTATGATCGTACACGATGTTTCAAATGCTGTTTGGTTCCCCAAAAGAGACATCTCTGTACAACGGGCACTTGTTAAGTTCGAAATCTTTACCCGTCAAAAATTATGGATATTCGGCTTAGCAACATGCTCTAACACAATCGCTTCTTTTGACATGTGTCGATTGTTTCTGCAAATAGAGTGTACATCGTACTGCTGGATAACTGTGCGACGCACCCTCCCCAAATTTGATGAATATCAAACCGTTCGTTTCACCATCAACTGCAACACCCCGTTTATATGTATTCCTTTTCTTGTATATTGATAACGTTTACTTATACGGACTTGATATATATATCAATATTTCTACCCTAATTACACTCCTGTACCTCAGACCGTTACCACATCGGATGCACTGTTTTCTAACTGCAGATATTCTCACGATAGCAAGTTCACAATCCGTTTCTTAGGATTTGTGAATGCGCAATACGAATGATGATTGTCTTTCTCTCGTGTGAACTGAAGAACGATTAAATGTTCGCATTCAAACTAAATATTATTCATCGATTGTATGGGTAGTCCATTAAACCCCATAGTGGATCTGTTAACACACACATGAGCTTTGTGTCTCACCAGTGATCTGAGCTTCCGATACAATTACAACACTACTGTGTTAGTCAAATGTGTGGAACAATATCGCAGACACAATCTGGTTTAGCGGATCTAATCCGTTCAGTTGATTTTGTTGATACTTGTACGTTCAAGCTGTCTGTTGCCAGTTCCGTGACATCGTATTTGACACAGTTGACGTGATACCGGACATCTAGTACTCTTAACAAATCTTCCTTCTCCCACAAGGTTCAGACGCTAAAACTGGGGTGCATGTGATGCGTCTTCAGGATGAGGTTTCCAAATGTTTTACCAAACCAAGTGGGCTACTTATAATAAATAAGTAGTGTGGAAATAACGTACCGACTAATGTATGTCACTGTCTCGCACGAGACCGGTATGCAGTCTTCACTCATTTTGCGCACGGATATGCAGGTTTGGAACCATCACAATCTGCTGGTGGCCAATAAAACGAGCACATGAAAATGTTAATGGTCACAAAATATGGTAGTGTGTATTTTTGTTGCTTGTGGTTATAACAAACGAGCCTTTGGGGCCAGCGGATTTTGACACAACACAGGTAAACATCCGTATTCTAACTAGGTAAGGTTAAACTTCTAAGGATGTTTCGAATGCTTTCGTGTCGCTTTTAAGGGTTCATCTTACTAAATTACTAACTTTTAGTGTGATGTTCTTTGTTCATAAAATATCTGCCAGTTGTGCTGCGGTTGTATTGTACATTTTGAAAGCCTCATCACAATGCAGATTTGGTTGAGTATCTGCTCTGAGTAGTGCTCACCGGCCGGTAAGAAACGGTTCGTACTTTAGTTATTTAAGCATTACCCATGGAAAAAGGATAACTACCTGTTGTGTTCGGCATTGGAACGCATTAATGTATTGATAGTGAAACAAAGTTGATCAGTGTGCCCATTTTTCTACGTCCACGTAAATCGACTTCTGACGTAAAGTTGTTTGATACTTAGAACCAATCCAGTCAGATCTACTTCTGACCGCTCCAGTTTCAAAAACACTGTGTGAATCGATGCGCAACTAGAATTACAGGTTGCACATTGACGGCGGTAGATGAGCTTGGTAAAATAGGAATCCCGTTTGGTTGGTTGTTTTCTTCTCAGAGTTAACAACGGTTGAAATAAATAAAATGCAAAGCCGTGTAATCAGCTGACAACTGCCTCTTGTGTCAGCTGCTTTCTCCTTGGATCACTTGAATTTTGGTGTGGCTCAGTTTAAATTCCAAACACAATTGTGATGGGATCTTTGCTTGAATTTCCACGCTGGACATTCGATAATGACTAGGAAGAATCTGACGCTTCACTAGGAACCGCAATAACCTACGGGTGTCCAGATGGGCGACGCGAACTGAGACTCCGGTGTAACTACTCTCGCCAACAATGCATTCATCGTTCACAGTGAACAAATTCTCTTGTGGTGCCGTTGAAGCTGTTCGTGATCATCACTTTCGAATGTCTGGACTCTGGGAAGTGACCCGCCGCGGTCTGATATGTGCATGCTACAATTCCACTCAAACTGATGCACGACAGAATGGTAGTCGGCTTTTCATATGAAACCGGCCTTGGGTGGATCGTTTAGTCAGACGTAGACAATTTGTAAATTGATCTTAACGTTGTACAGGGTGCATGATTTCTACTCTCAAAGCCCTAACCGATGCTAACGGATGACAATAATTACTGGCCATACATCTGAAACATAAGTGTCATGGTATTTTTCGATAATTTGGCTCATCATTCTGTTCATTGCTCAAACAGAATTAAGTACCTCACACTTTTAGCAAGGGCTTCTAGAATATGTGTTCACCACTCCTATTGTCCGAATGCTCTTGTCAACGTTCTCTGAGAGACCTCATGAGCTGTTTTATGTCACATCGTGCAGTGTTCCAGATTCTCCCGATAAAATTCAGCTCTGGGGTGCATAATGCGAAGCCGAATAGTTAGTCGCCTACTTATAGTGGTTTGTTGAGTGTTTCTTCAACACCAGATTGACATGGTGCATTTTCACAAACTATAACTGGTAAGTAGTCGAATTGCTCACTATGTGTTCTCATGAAGATACCTCGTTCAAAAGTGTTATTCACCAAACCAGATTGATCGATGATATAGGGTTATGCGAACTCTGTACAATGGCGAATAGCCGTACGAAGCGAGACGACAATGTGCTTATGTTACAACGAACAAATTGTCAAGAGCAGAGATAACTTTTTATGCGCGGGTCGTGGACACGGTCACTTCTTAATGCTGAGACTCATTTAAACGCAACAACACAAATGTGTGCAATATTTACAAGGGGGAATATGTGAGAAGGCGTTTATAGAGATCCCCGCTAAGAGATTACCCAGAGTGTGGACTTCGAGGATGTGCTTGTGTTCAGGTGTCATGTAGATACCGACACGAGGCCGCATCACATTGTAGTAGCATTTCGGCGCATGGTCCAAATGACTTACCACGCTACCCGTGCTGGCATTTGACAGACGGAGCTCACACGAATAAATAATTGTAGAGAGTTCATGCTAACTTCTTCACGTGATTGTAGTGAGCGGAGTAGCTGTTGCTAATGGGAGGGGGCAATGTTATAGAGCAGTAGGTTCCATTATGCTTGTGAAACGTGTCCAGTGAGCTTCACTCTGCTGCTTCTGGTACGAGACACATCTAACGGAGCAGGCAAAACAAATCGTCCAACACCGTTCGATCTGTGGTTGCGAGTATCATCAACTTCGGGACCGTGCAATCCTATAGGCAGAATCGAGCATCAGTTGTATGAAGTGAAGCTATAATATTTCGGCGAACTCAATGCTGAGTGAGTGGTTCTATCTCATATGAATTGGCAAATCAGATTGCAGCCGTACGATGGAACTCCTTTACGTTTCAACCTTGTCCGAGCATAATAATGTTGCTTGTTGACACTCTTATAACCACGACTGCCATATATGGTCGTTGTGTTTTGTTCACTCTCCATCCTGACTGTCGTGTACAGTGATTACCTGCCAGAACCTCCGTAATGTAATTTTCGACTCGTTTTCCATAAATCATGATACTTACATCTTTTCCGGTTTGACAATAAAGCCGTCTCATCGAGTACGTAATTGTAGCATGGACAATCCGGTAATGTCCCCGTGCCGCAGTATATTCCGATCTCCTACGCATTCAAAGTGTAATTCAAGTTTAGCACGCTTTAATACCTTGCACTTCTTTGAAAACGAAACCTCATCTGATACTATTCGATATTTACGGAGAATATTCTTTGAGAATAAATCATGACAAGTAATCTAGAGCGTTTTAGATGAACAAAACCCGTATCAAAACAAAATCGCGAACGTCGGCTTAATCTGAGGATTACGCCGTTTCAGCCGTTCTGGCGGATCTGAGTAGTGCACTCGAACAGTCGTAACAGCTGGTGACTAACTGCTATTATTATGGACGTTGATAACCGGCAGAAATTACAACATCAGTAGTGTCAAACACGTTGATCCGGTTTCCACTGGTCAGAAAAAATAACCTCTAGTTTGTCGTTACGTTCTGCCTTATCTAAACGTTTAAATGCTCTAAACGAACGTATGCTAATTGCCTCAAATGGCCGTCCGTTAGGAAGCCTCAGTACGGATGAATGCGTAAGAACATGTAAATAGGTACGCATTCTCGTGAGTGCCGTCTACTTCCTCAGCACCGTCGGTCAGTGCGTGTTCTGACCCAGTGCTCACTGTAACCAGCGAAGTTGAATCACGGAGCACATGGAACGACCAGCTCACACAGTAAACCGAGTCAGATGTGCCAGACAGGTCGGCTTTCAAGGTGTTTCGAGTATAACCTGGACAACAAATGAGCTTCCTGTCAACAGAGGCTGTTGCCAGTGGTTAATGAACTCGTTAACTGCCGGCTGATAAGTGGTTGTTTTAAATCGGTGGCAACCGAGTATTTCTGAAACAGCGACGATCGTCAGCCCCGTTTATGAAACAGTCCTTGATCTCAACAGCTGTATAAATGAATTGAGCGACTCAACTTTTCAGGTTTGCGTGAGCGACGGTTTCCGAAGAACAGCTGTGTATCGCTTCGGTCCCAGACTGGAGTGTAAGAGCATTGACACATTTGAGAATATGCGTAAATTCATTCGAAGGTTACAAAGCCAATTAGATTATCATGTACACTGTCATTGGGGCAGAAGATTCGCATAATGGAGTTCGTGTTTCGCCTTGTTTTGGATCGCTGACACTGTGCTTGCATGGTGGATTTTGCGTAGGTCACAATGTCTCGTTAACATTTCGACTGAAATGTGTATTTTTGGGTTTGACAAATGTTGTAGAGTATCGATTACATAACAGTTGAAGTTAACAACCACTACTGGTCACAGACTGAATTGTGGAAAGTCTCAAATAATTGGTTCTTTCGAGGAACTCGCGAAGCGTTCTACTTTGAAGAAACTTGACCGTCAAAATTGCTCTCTATCGTGACTCTTGATCAGTGCAGCTACCAGATTGAGCCTGGCATCTGTCGCTTAAGTCGAGATGGTAATATGCAAGAGTACCTTGACATTAGGGTTCAAAACATCGGATAAACGATGGATATCATTGATGGACTGAGCTAGCCAGAGTATTTGTCTCTCTTATAGTTTGAGCATAAGCCAGCGGCCTATGGTTATTGAATAGAAGGAGTACTCTACCCTTAATGATACGGTGGAAATGACGGGTTCTTAGAAGGATTGCCAGCAATTCTTAATCGAAAGCGTTGCATCTTGATTCGGTCATCTATAGACACCTAAAGGAAATAGGCTAACGAGTACCGTTCATTGTTGTGAGCTGCTTTTACGATTACGTCGAGTGCGGAGAAGGTTAAAAATAACGAGGCGACAGATTCGTAACATGGAAAAGAGGCGGTTATGACGATGGCTGTTTTAATCGATAGAAGCATTTCGGGTGGATTTCCAAAACTTGAATGCACTCGTCTTACACCTTGGCAAACCAGCAAGGAGTTATGTAATGTGTAAACATTTCGAAGGAAACTCGGTAAAAGTTAGGGCTTCCGTTGAGTTGGCGGGGTTGTTTAAATTATGCCGGTTACTGCTATTCTGCTCTAGTCTTCATAATGTCGAATGGTGTTTCAGTTCCATGCTGAATAACTTGATATTCTAAGAACGCTACGCTGAACATTTTACCGAGTTCTTTAGTTAGCCAACCGCGAACGTATGCTGGGATAATCTGTCGGAAGGAGTACCAAATGTCTCAACTGTTGTCCCCTTAGTGAACTAGTTACCAAGTACGGTTAGACACCCAGCAGTCTGTGACGGACATGCCGTATGAAGCGAAGTTTCCAAGACCAAAGAACAACCGTAAAATCCTCAGCAATTCAAATGATGTGATGACTGCTCTCTTCAGGCTGACATAAAGGACTACTGGGATGTGGTTTTGCGCGAGAACCAGAGCAGATTTAGTATAGCCCTTTTTCAGCCTTTTATAAGTCGATTACAATAATGAGAATTTCTAAAAAAAAAACAGATGTACATGTGCTCGATAAAACAACTGCACTGTTACATCGGAACACCGGTTGGACATTCCGAGGGTTTATAGGCCAACTAATTGGTGATGATAGATCGTCCGTCTGGTGGATTTGAGGCCTGAACACACCGTTTACGCTCACAATATATTTGACTCAATTAGTTCCCTTAATAAGTTTGAACAAAATAGTAAAAATACGAGAACTGGTAAATGAAAGCATTTCGTACTGACTCGTCAATACCAAATTTATAGTAACATAGATTGGTTTTTTTATAGCAAACAGTTCGGGGGGTTGATAATCAATAAGCGGGTTAAGTTAGGTCACTAAGTCCAGGGAAGGGTCAGGTTCACGGACAGATGTTTCTGAGGCGGTTAATTTCGACCGTTTCAGTAAAACTCAGGAATCTTGAGTTGGAATGACGTAACAGGATTCTGAATTCACAAACTGGATCGATAGCGTGACCAGTGGTCAAAACGTGTCTAGCAGCTGATGAGACTGGCTGTTTACGTGTTCTGGGAACATTGCCGTTATCCGATGACACTGAATTTTGCACCCATTTAGGCCAGTGTTCCTTCACTCTGGAGATCAGGCATCTTTTGGTTCTGCTTATGTAACTTTCTCCACAGCTTCATGTAAATTGGTAAACGCGATGTGATGTGGCACCGATAAGCTGGCCTCCTTTGATTGAAGGCACTGGTAGCTTTTGGGCACGAGAGAGTACATGGAGTTCAGCTGCATTAAATGTTCGTTTAAGTAAATTTCTCAGTCTGTGCTGTGTGCCGCATGATGTGGTCACTCTTAAATGGCAATTCTATGTAGACCCTCTTTTTTTTCTACAGTGATCACCTCGTCGAATGGTGCTTTTTGTCTACATTACCTTTCTATGGAATTTTGAGGATAACCATTTGATTGCAAGACGGTAGTGATATAGTCTAGTTCCTCCGCAAGACTGTCATGAGTATAGATTCGTCCTTCTCGTGTGAACAGCGTACTTGTTGGTGTTCGTTTATGTTGGACCGGTGTGAAACTGTTGAAGTTTAAGAATTGGTCGGACCACGCGGATTTCCTATAAACAGCGTTTCTAATCGACCCATCTTCTCAGCGACATATAAGCATGTCTAGAAATGGCAGACAGTTGTTGGCCTCAAATTCACACGTAGCCTTCAGATTAGTGACAGTTAGTTAAGCGTTGCAATAGATTATCTATTATCTGTTCGGATCGACGGAATATCAGTGTGTCATCGACGTAACGTCCGTAGTATGACAAGCTTGCTATCTCCGTAGCTAGCTCTTGTTTAATTCTTAACATGAATAAGTCGGCTAAGATGGGACTCAGCGGACTTCCCATGGCTGCTCCATCTACTTGAAGATAAGACTGTTCGAGAAAATTGACATTCTCAGTGCAGAACAACAAACTTTCTTTCAGTATATCGGTTGGTAATGTAACGTGATTCGATTCGACGTGGCCGGAGTTCTAATCCCGGCGGCAGTGGCAAGGTATGCACTACTGACGAGCTCTAATGAGAGCGAAACTCGAGTCTAGTGCTTCCTTTCGAAAGGAGCCCGCTGGAAAGTCTGTGGAAATGCGACAGCTGATATCAATTGTAAATGATTTTCAACTTGAAATTAACCAAAAATCCCCTACTACTCATCAGTAATCTAAAACATCGCCTAGCAAGTTTAATGAGATCGTAGATTTCCGCCTGTCTAGGAAGTCCTAATCGCGGGCTTATCGATTGGAGTTAACAGACAATAATTATGTTTCCTATCGAGGCGATCGGGCAACCTGATCACTACTCACAAGCTAAAGTAGTCGGGAGTTCACATATGATAATTCGGTCGTGCCTAATGTGAGGTCACTGACGCAATGGTAAATACGGTTGCCTCATAAACAGCGTGGCCCGAGTTCTAGTTCCGGCAGTGGCGATGATATGCACTACTGACGAACTCCAATGGGAGCGAAACTCGAGTATGGCGCCTCTTTTCGAAAGGGGCCGATTGGAAATTTGACAGGAATTCGACAGCTGCAATCAATTGTGGATGATGTTCAAATTGAAATCAGCTTACAGTTTAACTTTACAGATACCAATATGATCAGCCATTGACAGACTGTGATTTTTTAGTACTGTTGTACATCTACATATGCGGTCTCTTGTTCCATAGAAACTGTTTACTGCAACCAGTACGAGTTCTGCTTAGTGTGTGTGTGGGAGGTTTAGATTCGAGTACGATTCCTGAGGCTATTTGGAGTCCTTAATTCCCAGTATTACAGATTGTTTACCACCACGTCCACGTGTGTGTTCGGCTTACAGTACCTCGAGTGCTACCCCTATCCGTCTGGATAGGCGGACAATTCATCAGGTTGTTTAGTTTTGTATCCGTTTCTCGAACGCAACTGGGTGTATCGGGCCCTTTGTACGGATTAGTTCCAGAGCTAGCGATGATTATATTATTCACCTATCAGCGTTAATGGTGGGATTGCCTGATAATGGACTGAACCTGGATACGTTCAAGCTTACCCATGAATATATCAGGTGGTAGAGATCCCAAAGGATATATCGGCTGAACATTTGTTGGCTCCTCGTCTACGCTGTACGCGGCCTCGGAAAGCTTTTCCACTATAGATATGCTGATACTAGTGTTATGCCCAAGAACGCGCATGGTACAATGGTTGTTTATTCGACAAACTAATACAGGGGTTAAGCATTTAAACAAAACCAGACACAAAACCACCCATTTCCACGCGGTATTCGGTTTCAGACCGTCTCGGCTGCCACAGACGTCAGTGCTCAGTTCCATTAAGTAGCAGGGACAACTATGGGCGATGCTGCAATTTGATGATCCTTCCTGCATTATTCCTGTAGCTTGTATGATGACAAAATATATGCTCTGCACCTTTTACTGAATAGCCGCGGTATGAATAGTATAATACGATCGCTCATCTTCACTGCACTGGTGTAAGTCGTTTGAACCTCAGTGGCTAAATGTAGGGCTTACACGAGCTGTGCGCAAGCTGGGTGGTGACCGCAGGCGTCGATTGATTATACACCGAACAGTTAATTTTGATCACAAAGCTGCTGTTTTGTCCTTAAGATGCAGAAGCATGTTGTCGAAACGCCACCAAATGCTTTTTCGTTGGATTGTACGTTCCGCACCTAGTGTTACTAACGTCCTGCTAGTGGGATGAGGCCCAGTCATAGCCTGGTATACTTCTGGAGCTGTCCAGATTGTAATGATCAGGCCCGTGGGAGTTACAGCAAATAATGAAATAGCGTAGTGGGGACGATCAATCTCACTGAGCTGACTCATAAACGCGAGCGCGCGCGTAGCATGCTAACTATCGAGTTGGACAATAAAGATTGTGCTTTATTGAACGTCTTTTCGTTGCAATATGGCTATTGTGACTGGCTTGAACAGGAAATCTCCATCAAGCCACACCGATTTCGACCATTCGGGCGCAGAAGAACTACGGTTCAACTGCAGCCGGAAATCGAGCGAAAAGTGCAAAACATGCTGAAGGAGGAATTCATTGAGGAGGCTGATAGCCCGTTCAACTCCCCGGTCTTGTTGGAAGATTACAGTTAATAAAGTCGTAGCAGTCCCAGCGGTGACAGACATTTTCGATAAATTACAGAACGCCAGGATATTTACTGTGTTTGACCTGCGGTTTCGATATTGGCAGGTTCCAGTCAACCAAGCACACCGAGATAAAACAGCGTTCACAATGGGAAAAAAGCAATACCGCCTCAAACGTTTTTCGTTCGGACTGTAAGGCGCCCGTCTCATTTTCAGACGACTGATGTTGAAGGTGCTGGAGGGATTGAACGATACTGTTGTCTATGGAGACGATATCGTCATCTACATTGCGAATGAGACGTAATGGACACGTTTCAGCGGTGCTACAAAAGACAGAACAAGCCAGCCTACGGATCAACAGTTCATAGTCTCATCCAGCGAAATGAAAGGTAGTGCTACTCGGTTACAAGGTCGGTCAGGGTGTAGTCCAACTACTGCCCGAGAAACTGCTAGCGATCGAGGCCAATCGGTTACAAACATCGAAGAGGACGTTGCGACAGTTTCTCGATCGCGTCGGATTATATAGCCTTTTTAATAAAAACTTCAACGAACTCGCAAGTCCACTATACGAACTTCTGAAGAAGGATTATCGATTTCACCGGTCAGAGGCAGCTAACCGAGCGTTTGTCGAGACTCAACAACTGATGAAGGAGGGACAGCTAAACTTGAAATTGTCAGTAACTGGACAGAGCCTTGTTGTCTTGACGGATGCGAGCGATGTGGGTATCGGAGCTGTCCTGAAGCAAGGAGGTGGTGTTGTTGAATATGCCTGTCGGGTACTAACGCCTGCTGAACGAAATTACTCAACGACAGAGAAGGAGTATTTGCCGATCGTGTGGGCATTGGAGAAACGGAGGCTTTATTTGCTCGGCCGACATTTTGGTGTGGAGACTGATCACAAGCCGTTGGAATGGATTATATCGGCAAAGGATCCCTGAGAAAAGCTAGCTCGTTGAACGTTGCAATCACAGGAGTACGACTTCACAATTCGCCATGTAACTGGGAGAGAGAACTATGTTCCCGATCTGCTTTACTGAACGCAACACATGGACGAAGTTCACAAGGACGTGATCGGAGTTAATAATATTGAATTGGAGAATGATCCCGGAAAGTCACAAGCAACACAGAGGACGGATACGACAATCCGAGTGGTGATTGACCATCTTCTGTCAGCAGAACAATCGCCAGAAGATGGAAATCCGGAAGTGAAAGCCTTCAGAATACACTGGTCAAACTTGCGGTTGAATAGTGCGGAAATTTTAATGCGTCGACTGCCGAATGGAATAAACGTGTCTGCTATACCGACGGAGTTGAGAGAGACAATTGTGAAGGAATGTCATCAGTTGGCTCACACGGGTTGTCACCGAGCTTACGAAATGCAAAAACAAAGAGCATACTGGCCGGGAAGGAAGAAGGACGTTAGCAATTATGTACTGACGTGCCAACAATGTCAATTGCTGAAGAGCTCCAACTATCCCAGTCAGTATCTTACACAACCAATTCCGGACAGTGAAATTGGGGAATTATGGTCGCTGGACGTAATGGGTCCCTTCCCAGTAACCAAATCCGGAAATCAATACATCATAGTGATGACGGAACATTTCACAAGACGGATCGAAGCAGCCGCTATACCCGATCAACGTGCAAGCACTGTATGCAAGGATATGATGAAACACATCGCTGCAAATCACGGAATACCGCGAAGCATATTGACTGATCATGGCTGTTGCTTGAAAAATGAGCAGTTTCGGAAGTGTCTGGAGCGTTGGGGAATCCAGGGAATTCGCACGATGTCATCCCATCCTCAATCGAATGGATTGGCAGAATGAAAAATCCGCATAATCAAGGAGTGATTGGCGACGAAAGGAGGGAGCTGGGAGGAAACACTACCACTGATTCTATTGGCCAACCGCTGTTGGCCATGTGGGACAACGAAGAAATCGCCGTTCGAGCTAATGTACTGGCGTGTGCCACGCCTGCCAGTCGATCAGGAAATTGGTTTATGGGAAGACCGACGGATGAGCACGTGTGAATTGGCAGAAGCTCGGAGAGTGGCCAATCCAAACTTGGCGAGCACACAAGAAGTTCCCAAGGAGCAGTCAACCGCAAGGTTGTCGGATCGAAATGCGGTATTTGCAATCGGTTCCAAGGTTAAATACAGAGACAGGCGGAGTCCAGGCGCAACAGGACCAGGATCTAGGAAGTTCTTGGCGAGCTGGAGAGGACCTTATGTGGTAGTGGACCGCCGTGGGCCAGTGTATCTGATCAAGAATGATAGGAATCAACATCGAGTGCACAGAAGCCAGCTTTGTAAATGGTGTGACACCTCGAGTAGAAGAGAATGTACGCGAGGAGCGTTGACGTCTCCGAGGCGTGAACGGCTTTTGTTGCAGTTGGAACAATCTTTGCGTGGGTAGGAGTGTAATGCGGAGGATCGATCGTAATATACTACTCAGACCACTGCCATTCAGTATAGGGACCAGAGCATATATTTTCACGTTGAAGTAGCCGCTGGAAAAATACAAGGATAAACATCGGAGTGCAGGATGGTATGACGGGGTTCTTGGTACGTAGAAGAACTGAGTATTGGAGTCCGTGACAACCGTGACGGTCTGGTTCCAGTACCGTACGCAGATGAGTGCTTCTGTTTGTTATCTTGCCTGAAAGCATAACCCACTTGTTACTTTCCTGGATGGGAAACCCTTGCGTTATCCGTGTTCTTGGCTCGCAACATTAGCTCCAGCCCCCCAGTGGCTTTTGCGCAAAGGACGTAGGAAACCTGGAGCTGTGGATACAGTCAAGACTTCATGGTATTCCTGGTCACACTCACTTTTATACGTGGTGATACTTACAACAGTTGGATTGAGAATCTGAGATAGGTAACAGTGAACACGTTTTCTTCTGGTGTGTGAATCGCAAACTGTTCGCGTTTTTGACATATGTTGGAACAGTGACAGCAAGGTAATCAAGACTCTCTGATTAGCAATAGTCGTAACACTTCAGCTGCTGGGCGCACGGCCATGCTTTGCTGTCATTTACAAATCGGTAGCCAGTAACTTGTGATCACCTCATCAACGTATGATGATGATTTGTGTATTACGCCTGCTAACCTTCTCGAAAGACAAGCTAAAAAGCGTGCGACAGCCTTTGCACATACTTTAAGAAGTGTTGCAGCCATAGTTCCCATAAAATTGGTTCGTGAATTTAAAATTTTTGGCTATTTGCTCTGTAGTGGAAGTGAACAATAGTCCAACTAGGAAAATCTTACTGGTGAGTAGAAAAATGGTCCAGCAAGAAAAGACAACTGAGTAAACAAACAAACGATATCAGTAAAATATCGCATGATGTAACTAAACCAAACAAGTACAATCACTTTCACGAAAAAGTATAACGCTTGAAGAGCCAGTGTGTGGCTCGTGATTGAATTAATTTGGCCATGGGACATCTGGAAGCATACATGTAAAGCAGTTAGTGATCACTTCAGTTAAGTGAACCAACCGAGCAATCAGAGCATTAATCACAAGCGAATGTGGTTGAAAGTTCATAGATGATGATTCAGTCGTGCACGATGTGAGGTCAGTAGCACAATCGTGAACAAGGTTACTTTATGATAGCGTGGCCGGAGTTCAAGTCCCGACAGTGGCAAAGATATGTACTACTGACGAGCTCTAATGAAAGCAAAACTCCAGTCGAGTGCTTCTTTTCGAAAGGGGCCGACTGGGAAGTCTATGGAAACGCGATAGCTGTTACCAATTGTGGGTGTTGTTCAATTTGTGTCAACCAATAGAATTGAAGATACTAGAAAGAGTGCGTTGTATTACTCAAAAGGCACACGGTAGATATTTTGGCCAGAACAAAACAGAGCACGGAAGTCATGTAATCGTATAAATATTACTAACGAACAAAGAGATACAATAACTAAGGAATACATCGATTGTAGTGAAAGTGAGCATGTGAAACATTTAAAATAAAGTGAAATACTTAAAATTTGGGAGAATATCGCTGCAATGACTTCAACTGTAAACAGATTCTAACCGCATTCTTCAATATATGCGGTCTACATTCGCTTTGCACTAGCCGTTGTTCTGTGACTCTCAGCACCTTGAAGATTAAGCACAAAATTATCCATCCAACTAATCCAACCTTCAAACGCAGTTGTGAACGTTCAGCTTTTCTATAAGGGTTTCCTTTTTGATCGTATTGTTTCGGACATTAGATTTAAGTTGTTAATGAAGTAGTTTTCCTACAGCTTCCGTCTCTCACCTCAATTATGGTTTTTCCCGTTTCTATGGGCGAATGTACAAAGACAGAACTGAGGGACGCATGAATAAATAAACATATTTCGAAATGGCTAACGAATAGTGTATTAATCGACTAGGCAAATTGATGAATATTATACCAAAATTTCGCTATCGTTTATTAGACATCTGTTAGAGACCGATCACCGTTTGGACTCAAATTCGACAATCATTGAGAAAGAGCATAGTAGGATGTATTGATTGCTCAAGGTTTTGGAAATATTTCCATGTGCCAAACGCTAACCACATTTGTGTGCGCGAAAGCAATTAAATGTGTCTTTAAGCATGCTATGGTTTCAATAGAGGCTGAAGTACTATAAGTGTGTTCTATGGTTTGCAATTTTTGTATGTTTTCAAGAATTTCTTACAATCCTCATATCACACGTTAGGCGACGGATATCAGTGTGAGAAATGAATCCGTCTGGCGAATATACTATATTTCCACACAGCGTTTAGTGTGCTCTTGACCATGCTGGGTTACAAACCGGTTAGAGGAAAGTTTGTATCTAACTTATAAAACGCATTTTCCCCCCTAGAATCCCTGTAATACTCATTATGTATTTGCCTGGACGTAATCTCACCGACAAATACCTTATGGGGGTCCCGATCAAAACACATTGATAGTCAATTCAAATGTACATTGTATTGTACATGGCAGAATCTGTGCATCCCTGGACAAAAATTCATTCAGATTTTTGACAAGCCACTGTTGTTTGCAATCATATCAGCGTTACTCGTTTGAAACCATGAATACTATGTTTCGTAAATGAGTTAAATCACCTTGATTCACTCAACAATTGATACGCATACTCCTGTGATGATCTATCACCGCTTTCATTGCAAAACCAAGAAAATTGTGCGGTCAATGGTATAGCTAAAATCGCATCTCTGTCCATAGAGTAGTCACGCTCAATCAGGCAAGTCACCAGCCTGGCAAACCAGTTGATTCAGTCACTAAAACATATTATTTTTTCAACCACAGCCAGTGCTCACTTGTTTGTCAAACACTGTCCCTACACATTGACAAAGATACAAGCTGACCTGAACAGGCATGGTTACAGTAAGCTTGGGATCAATAAAGTTCGTTTGTACAACCTCGTTTTTCCAAACAGACACAAACATGGCAATCTAGGGAAACCGGGGTAATCTGGGTTGTATGCATAAAGATTACTTTTGCTTCTCAATTGTTTAGTAAACAAAATCTGAATATATTCCAGAACGGTATCACCATTCTTTTCTAGCCAAATGCAAAAACAATCTTCGGGACAGACTTCGTCGAAAAACGAAACTAAGTTTTGTGTAGCGTGTAAATAAGATTGGACTGAAAATGCTAGTTTTGTTAGAATGTAGACCTTCAGCTCAGCATTGATGTCTAAACCAAACGAGTATATGTAACAATCTGCTATAAATTCAACCTAAACCTATTTGTGCGGATTAACCGCATTTGTACCGCGTTAAATTGCCTTTCATTTGCAACAGCCTAGTGGTGCGATTTTGAATACATTCCACTCCACTGAAAGGCCAGTTCCTTACTGAGCGCCTTCTAGTGAGTACTCTTTACTACCGAAAGACGGTAGGTTTATCACCAATAGACTGTTGGCTTTAAATTTCCCCTAGCAGTCGAGATCGGTCCAGTCTAACCATTCTCTAAAGGGACGGTCTTGACATTTCACATTTTTGGACATGAACTTAAACGTTCCTCTTAGGTCCTCTGTTAAATCCCTCAAGTAACTCAAAGTTGCTTCCCCGTTAGACAGTTTACACTAGATTTGATTGACATGTTTGATTAAAACGTGTGCCGGTAGCTTCTGCATCGCATCGGCTATCTGAGGAGCTTGTCTGAATAATCGGACAAAATAATAGCCTGCCTGGCTCTGGCTATGGAAGAACTTACAATGAAATCAAACAGTCAACGAGCTTATCTCGTGTACTGTTACCGATCCTAAAAAAAAACAGCCCACGGAGAAAGGATGAAGTTGTGACTTTAGCTCTGAGACGGAAATTACAAATCAACAGCTTGACCAAAACAAAAATACGTTGGAAATCAGAAGTATCAGAAAGACACACTGGAATGCAAATATATAAAAAATTCCCACGTATTTCTTGTATTACTCATGGGTATTCATGAATTGGAATATTTACAGACTGAACATACCAGATCTTCGAGAGTTCGAAGGCTGTTCGATAAGTTCCATCACATCAGTGAGTTCAACGATATTGAGATTATTTGGGATTCTTCAAGTATTAGTCAACTACTCGTTAAATTCGTTGTATCGTCAATTATCTGTTGGTACAATTCAACAGAATAGTCTGCTTCTCATTGTCGACACATGTACAATCATGAGGCCGTGTGTTGGCATCAACCTTGAGCAATAAAAGGTACGGAGGAAAACACGTTAAGCCAGCGACGTGTGAAATGAAAGTGTGATCGGAACAGCAAATACACGTTAACAGCTTGACTAAAACAAAAGTCGTTTGAAAACCAGGGGTACCAAAGACGTGAAATGAAGTATGACTATCAAAATATTATTTACTATCGTCGCCACAAGTTGTATACTAAGCAGACATTTCCTTTCTGTTGTCGAATTCTCGTGGGCTTCGTGAAAAGTAACGTCGCAACTTGTTCTAACCAAACGGACGCGTTTAGCGCAACTCCCCACTGACCAACACAAAGTAAACTTACAGTATGAAACTTAGAAAGATGCTGTTGTGCAACTGACAACTTGATAAGAAACTGGGTCACGTCGATTTTCCGTTGTGTACATATATGTACAGAACAACACTGCATCCGATCCCATACGACTATGTCGCTCGGAATGACACTGGCTTGAGATAACTATTTCCCTCGGGAGATCATATCACACTCGGCCCATTCAGTGACTAGACAAAACCGTTAATCCCACTTAGTTTTCATTCAGGATGTGCCAACAAATCGTTTTTGTTTCACCCTGACAACTCTGAATGGTACCTGCATGGTGATTAACGAATGGTGACCTTCCTCTTACTCAAGACTACAAGCATGCAGTCGATGTGAAATCTTTTGCCTTAGCTGGCAGTCCCTCTAAACGCCGCCATGTAGACCTGATTACTACTGCCGATTAGCCAACTGCTTCCTCCCCCGGGGCACGTGAATAAAAGTCCACACGTTTGTGGTTGTCAAGCTTAGCGTGTTAGTTAATGTGTGAGCCTTCAAAATTCGATCGCATGCACATCATCTTTTGTCAGGGTAAGACATTTTACTAACGCAGATCACGTGTTATCCACAACAGTTGCCTTTTATAAAAAAATGTTCAGTCGGTTAACTGATACGGTTGATCTGTATGGTTTGCAATTTGCACCTCTAAAGTACAAACTGGTGTTACCAGCCTAGGCTAGCCCTGACCCAATCTTTGTTGTTGCAGACAGGCCATTGGAGACTTGTTCATTTCGTCTACCTACATAGTATCATCTCATTAACCAGCAATATTACTGATGATGTGCTCACGAGGGTGACGAAGGTCATTTATGAAGTCATTTATGACGTTGTAAAGACATCGGACTGTCGACTAACGACATGGTTTGTAATGTGTACGTGCATCCATTTCTGTTCAGCAGAACACAGACTTAGCGCCTTCTTGTGGAAGGTGCAGATATATTCTTTGTATTCGACTAGTGCTCTCTCTGCCAGTTAGTTGTATCAAATAACCAAGGTGTGAATTAACACCACAACCCGTCAACTCACATTTGAGGAAGATGAAAGTCCGCGATCGCTAACTAAACTAGTGACAATGGACAATAAACGCTGGTCCGGTCATGTCCTCTGTAAGCCAACGTCGGGTCTAGGATGTTGTATATCGTTCATTTTGGTTACCGATGGTTGGAAAAAAGAGCAAAGCGACAAGGTGATAACGGGGCCATGGATCAGGAAAGTAGTGATCTCCCGTTGAGCAGGGTTAGTTGGTGCCGTCTTTCATGCTTGGAAATTCGTGAACACCCACACCGCTGGTTGGAAGCGCTGTCGGACATAAAAGTGTGTTACGGTTAGTAATGGGTCTGTGTTCGCTAGGCTGTTAGTTCTTGCTTATTATGAAACTGTGTTGTTTTCTATTTTGTCTATATCTGTCTATTACGTCACTACAATATGGACCATTGGCAAGGCCAATGACAGTTTGAACCCTAATATCCACAGCTACGCCTCAAAGTTGAAAATGATGATGACGATGTTATAGGATCACCCAGAGACCTGCTTCACAATGCCACTGGTTGTGTAAGACATGGGTTTGACAAATTTTAACTCTGAGTACATTTTAGAATTTGGTTTGTAATGAACTTACTTATAAGTACACCGGGCTGCAACTGAATGACCTAACATGTACGTTTGTCCGTGTTTTTTAATCTATGATGTGTACTCAATTTATGGGTCTTCACACATTAGTGTAACAATGTACAGTTTGATTTCTATGTTATTAGTCGGAGTTACCGACTTTTGTAGGAAGAACAAATGAAGATGTATTAGTCCATCGTACGCTACCCGAACTACGATTGTGGCTACGAGTGAAAACCGCGCGATCTGTGTATCAGGTTAGAGTAAACTTTAGCTTGTACAAACTTGGTTGCGGTGTCTATCTTTGTTTAATTTGGCCATGAGTGTACACAATCCTTCAATTATAGTTTAAACGCTTGCAAGTGATGACCACACATGGTTTCAGTGAAGTCACATCAGGACTCGTTTACAACCATTGGTCAGCATGCTTGTTCTCTAGTTGCTAAATTAATTATAAACAAGTCCTTTCAGGTTTTTTTACGGACAACTCAGACCCTCCCGTTACCGCAATTCACATTGAAACTGCAAATTTCAGTCGCTCACAATCTGTTATTCGTCGCGAAGATTGCAGCTAATCTTCATTTGTAACTGAGTTAGGAACTCAATCAGGACCACAATGACCCTCAACTGATTGACGAACTTGGGGATAACCGCAGTTTTATTGCTTGAATCAATCAAAGATAATCTCTTTCTTAACCTCATATGAAGGGATTACTTTTTAAATGTGTCAGAGCTGCTGAACAAACTATCAGTAACTTACTCTCGGCTGGTATAATGAACTTTAGTACTCAGTGAAATCTTGCAAATTACAACACAGAAACGGGCAATCCCTGAGATTGTCACCTGAACTACATTCACCGAAAATCATTAAAATTTCCAGACTAAACAAACTATTTCTGCAAACATTAGGAGCTTATTGAACCCTTAACAGTCTGGCTTACTAAATGAGGTTAATAGAATTAATTTTAAAATTTGTGTGTAACTTACAGAAAGGCTCGCTAACATGTAACCTGAGTATACAACGGCAAGAACTTCACAAAGTTTATTCCGAACAAGAAAAACAAATGTTTTCATTTTCATAGTTCGTATGTTTGGGCTGTGGTATCTTACTAAATAATGTGGTACTGGTTGGTAAGTCACCAGAGGTCGATCCATGTGACTGTACCTCAGCTTTCATACCCACATGAAACATTTTACTCAAACCAACGGACTCACCTGGATATTCAAACTTACCAAACACTGTCTACAATTTCTTACGGCTCACAGGATCAGCAGCCTCGTTGAAATCTACAAAAAGATATGCGGAGGCTGGTTGTGTTCACAAGACCTCCCTCGGATTTGTCAAACATCAAACACTGCGTTGAGAGTACTGGGACTCGTCTGATATCCACTCTGCTCCTGGGGAACATTGATTATCAAAACTTCCACACTGAGTGGGTCCAGCAGGATTCTTGCAAGCACCTTTCCAGCACCGCTCACTATACTAATGCTTAGACAGCTGTCGATGCACTGTTTGCTACCCTTACGTTTAAACAAAGGTATACACACAAATAGATACACTTTCGCGTAAACCACCAGGTCAGAGCGCATTTGCTGCGTGGCAGAGGCAAATTAAGAATCAATTCACGTTGCTTACACAAAATGTAAGTTACCGTTTGCTAGGTAGGTCTTCTGCAATTCACAACCTGTCTGTTGCTGACTGCGTAAACAATCCGGAAGACTGGGATATCGTTAATTCTGTGTTGTGCATTGAAAATGTACGGGATGATCGACGAATCTGCCTGGCAGTTCCCCGACCTCATACTGCAAACCTTTGTTAGGTTCTTCTCTCTTGAAGAGTTATTTCTCCTGTGAGGGTCTCGAGTTGCAAAGGTTACAGTTATTGACTTGTTTGCTGAGTAGTTTCTAAGAGAAGAACCAACAGCGTCCTCGTCACTGGTGACTTTTCTGAACTATATTTAGGTTTTAAGGTTCAGATCTTAACTAGTAAGATAACTTAATATCCATCGAGTTGTTGATGTACATTAAAACGTTACAACAACTCAGTGGATCAATTCATTCAACCGAAATTTTCGGTAGCTTAATATTTTCATATTTCATCTAACGTCATGCGGACTTGTAGCTGACTTATTCAGCTCAATGAATGACTGTCGCTTGGATGAAATTAACTCAGTTTTAAGACGGTATTCGGTTATGTCAGTGCTGGTCGCTGTTACTTCCAAGTTTTTCAGGTTTTACACACTACCACGTTTCGGATAGTTGTGAACAGTGGTGGTGTAGTTCGTAGCTCGGGTTGATCGTTTTGATATTGGTATGTTCGCCGAGCTTGGTTTTTAGGTTGCAAACGTTTCATCACAAAAAGAGGTGACACCATCAGTGCGTAATTGTTTTAGCGTGGAGTTTGATTCAGTTTACACACTACCACTTGTTCTAGAAAGATACTCAGGGGAAGAGATACACTGCAACATGTTCCGAACGCTGGGCCTCCAAACTGTATCCCAAGGATCCATATGAATTGGATGGTGATTACACTGCAGAGCAATGGGATGGTAGGCGGAATATTAAACTGATGTTCGAACATTGTGCAGTGGCCTAAAACAGCCGACCTGCTAACCGAATCAGGACAGTTGTACTTTCATGTGAGTCGCTGATACATGGTTTTACTCACTGGCACAAAGGGGGCTATGCTCCGTATTGGTCATATCGTTTATCTCCATTGAGCTATTGCAATCTCAACACACAACGATTGACCGTTGACAAGCACCTGACGATCAACACAAGCATGGGAACTGGCAAGATATTATGGATTCTATTAAACAAAAAAAATGTTTCCACAGTCATTTGCACATTAACCGAAATGCAATGAAAACCTGAACTAAGCTAAAGACGATTGGCAAAACTGGAGAATGGTCATTAGAATCTACAAGTTTTCTTGCACTAATTGGGTTATTTCGAGCGAAATTAATGAATCCATCAACTGGATCAGACACCTCTGTCACTAAGTAACTAGATGTTTTGCTATTGTCTATAAACAGTTTTCTCTTGTTTGCTAGGAGAGGATTGTTGCTTCAGAACCAATGGCCCATTAGGCTCAGAACTATGGTTCATCTAATAGCATTCGCCTTATTAATTTATCTCCATTCAAAAGGAAAGAACTAGTTTGCCTCTCAAATGAGGCAAGCAGTTCAACAGCATTTAGCAAACGTTAAAAAGGACAAGGAACTCAAAAATAGTCACACAGTGACTGTGTTCTGTACAAGGTTCAAAGTTTGGATTTGTGTTTTGCATCAAAATTGATAACCAAAGAGCAAAAAGGCGTACCATATATTCAAAACAATTCAACATATGTACATACTTGTCTCTTGTTCACGTGGTTCACACAGATGTTGCAGTTTGTGGAGGTATGAACACGTGGTTTGCAAAAATGTCCCTTTCGTTTATAGCACAATGCATACGTTTCCAAGTATTTTCCGGATAGGCTGCCTAGGCGTTTTCCCTTCTTTCAGACTTAAATCTTGAGGTCAAGACACGGGTGCAACACAAAATATTGGCGAACATACAAAAGAACGGGGCCTGGGTAAACTTCCTCTTCAGTATTTATGCGGAGCGGATGATGTATTTCCTGATCGATTGTAGAGCAGCATCATGTACCAGACATTAATCGTTTAATAACGACTGTAGGTTGTAGCGACTTTCTTTTTGTACTTGTAATCAAATCCTTAGCTCGACTGTCACCACCAATGGCATCTTTTCACGAAATGTTCATTTAGACTTGATATTTCAGCTGATATGAGACCTGAAGTTATTGCGACAACAGTTTCCGACATTTTTCCGCTTCACATCACATTAAGGACAGGGAACCACTTTGCTATGTCTCCAGCTCAGGTATTATGTCAACACTGAGGGTTCATCAGCTATTCGAACAAAACAACTACTCATATAAATATACAGTTTCACTTGTTTTCTTCTTTCGGATTTCAATTTTTTTGCGATTGTTCGCAGCAACAATGCCATTGCATAACGGTATATGTCGATGGATGAACGAAATGTCTTTACCATCGTAACACACGACCAACCGGAGATGAAAGTCATCTGGACTTTGTCTACCCAATTTACGGAGACGTGAATTGACACGTGTTTGGAGAGAATTTAACCTGAGCATAATTAATACAATGTAGTTTTTACAAACTAATTTCCGAATGGCCCGTCGAACTGATTTTTTTAGAATTGTAGTAAACTAGTCGATGAAAATATCATTAATTTCCAAGCAGAGCGGATGAACGTAATTAGGAATAAAATTCAAAATCAAACTCCGGAACTTGCGAAAGGCACGCATGTTGCGTGCACCGTGGTCACAACCCGAAGCGTCGCATTCTGGAGTCTGTCAGTTTTCAGGGTGGGCACCTACAGTTACATGTGATGAATTCTGGATGATTCACTCTACAATCCAGCCTAAAAATCTCGAGGTCCGAACCGTGTAGATAGGTCAGAGAGCGGAAAAGACTTTTTCCTAGGTTCCCACAACAAATACTATCTTTGGACACAAACACATCATACAAGGCCGACTTTTTACCAGTCACAATATCGGATTCGCCAGAATGCAAATTCTTACACGCAAATCCAAACCTCATTAAATGCTACTTCTGAAACAATACAAATCATATTAGTGCAGTAATACTCATCAAAACTACAAACTGCATAGCATCTCATTCAGTTATTAACTATAGAACATTTGCTGTGTCTTGGAGGTGCTCCATATTAACATAATGTTGTGCATTGTGGTTCACTCAAAACCGTTCCCAGACAAGTTGGAACAGTCACAAATTTGAGGATGAACAAGGTAGACAACACGTGCATCAACACAAGAACTTGAAGATCAGAGGCTGTAGACTAGGGATAACTAGACGGGACTAATAAACACATTGCAGATTGTGCTTAAAGTGGTCTGGAAATAAATGAGCAGATCTGCACAAATGAAATCGATTCAACCACGTGAGTAGGCAGACTTGTGCGTCAGTTGTCTCAGACAGAAGAGGTGTGTTAACCACTGCTTGGTTCTGGATAGGTAGTCATCCCATCCACTTTCAGTGACACGAGCTTGCTGGCAATTTGATGGGGATTTTATATCACTAACAGAAAACTCAAGTCATATAATCAGGTAAGGAAATGGCTGTTCAATCAATTGGGTGAGTACCTTTTTAGCATAACGAAGTTTCGGATACTTCTGATATCACATCATCATTTTCTACTCAACCTCAAATAGTAGCAGACATTTACTGGTAGACGATGTTATTCTGCTGTTTAATAAACGAGTTTAGCTCCCGTTGTGGAAGTGACCATAATATCTGTATACTTCGAATTAATCCGTACAACATACAATTCAACATTCCACTTTTGAAAAATTCGGGATTACATTTAGGTTCGTCAGGGTTTCTCCATTACTCTCCTTCTGTCCATATTCGCAATGCTGTAACATCTTTAAACCAATTGAAATCAAATCACTGAAAATATGATGGCGCTAAATGGATGGAATTTTGTGCTCAAAGTACTAACGATATCCTGTAATAATAGTGATTATGAAATGTGACTAGTTGTGGCCAACTACCGCATCTGTACTGTCTGGTCTACAAAGCGAGGATGCTCATCATTTACAATGAAGAGTGGTTATAGTCACAATTCCTCTGAACCACTCACCTAGTGTGAATTGCCCACCACTTTGATTAGGTGAGTTTTAAGAACAGACGTCGCCCGTTTCAGACTTTTATTACGCTCCACTGAAGACACACCTCCGTGGAAGCCTGTTATGCATCACAAAGGTGTTTTCTTCCGCCTACGGTCGTCTCAAGGATGTGATCATACGCATAAGTTCAGTGCTTCACTCTTCGTTCATTTACCTTGTCAGTAGGAAGTAGAGGAACACAAGAAGTTGCTCTGACAGTTAGGACGATCATAAATACCTTATTGTAAAATTATACTGTACGTCTTAAAATGTGATCACCGTTGCGCAGTTTTGCCACGGGCACCACTTTATTATGGAATTCAATTTACTTATTTATCTCTCTACTCAGCTTTTTCATCCAGAGTAAGAAAAGTTCAGTTTTGTGTGCCTAACGCAAAAAGCCTCCACAACTGAATGATGTGCTAATTAGATAGCTTAAGGCTCAGCATGAGCCATTGTGACCAATCTGAATTGATCGACTATTTAAATGGATCAATTCGTGTGAACTTCCATGGTGTGTGTAATCAATAAGCCCGTTTGAACGCATCAGTCGACAGTGCTCTCTCACAGACGAGCGCAATTATACGTGTGTCTGCCACCCAAGTGCAATGGAGACCAGCAACAACAACAACGCTGAACCCACCAGTCCTACGACCCAAACCACACCAGGTCTGGATACACGATGCAAAGTGAACAGAACGAAACGCATACCATGCAATCGCGCGCGTAGCACCTCTAAACGGCTCAGTAAATTCGACCTGTTGAAAAAACGAAAACGTCTTGGTCAGTCCACTAGTCGTTCGATGGTCAGGAAATTGTTGTCGAAGAAGGCACGCACAAACACTTCACGTGCTCGTTCAAGTACGGGACGGCGTATGCGAAATAACGCGAACATCACTACGAACACAAATGCCATAAGTGCGGCAAGCCGTAGAAGAAAAACGAAACCTGTTAAAAAACGTAACCAATTGATGAAGAACTTGAAAAAACGGGTGGCTGTCATTCGAAAATTGAAGTAGGTCAATTGAATGGTTTTGAACTGTGCTGAACATTGTCACAGGCTATTCTGAACAGTCTGTGACATACAAAGTACAATAAGAAACCACTGTCGTAATCATTGTGCAGTCGTACGTGATGTTACATATCTCGTATAGAATACAAATAAGCACGATCACTGCCAACTATGTTGGATATTCCACAGTTTTCTTTATTCGCTTTCAACTTTCTCATTATTATCATAAGATCGTATGACCCTCGATATCAACAGCATAGATCAGGGTTCCCCCCAGAATATATTAACTCGCACTCGCCGAGTTGTTTTTTCGTTCAAGCCACCATTGGATCTCATTTCAACCATGGTTTATTCAGTCATCGTGCTACAAATGTATCTGTTGAAAAAATACATTAGTAAGGTTAATGTATGCTACCACCACTTTGTTTTCTTGATTCAAAATGGGACATGGAAACGAACAGCCAGATGCTACTCAGTTTTTTATTTAAGGAGAATTATGTAGCTAGCCGTGATTTTAATTTGTTCAATCGGTGATTCTCATGCTCCCGATGCCCTTCCACCTTACGCTAACACAGTTCGGGAGTTTCACTGAGTGGACGCATAAAGGTGCAGATATATTCTATTTAACCTATGTTTACCTCATAACCGGAAAAACTTATAGGGGACAACCCTTATTTAAAGGTATAAACAAAAATAGTTAGTCCAAAATGCTGTCGCTCAATAGCTGACTCCAAGCTATCCCGATCTAGGCGGAGCAGGGGCACCAAGGAGACGAGACGCTCGCACCGCAAGTGTATTGCTAAGTAGAATCAGTTCAAACAAGTGGTGTTCATTTCGTACAAGGGCAACTGGTGTAGACTGGGTACAAAAATAAAGCAATATGAAAACATTTAAAATACCCTACAGAACTTTCCCTCCCGAATGTCAGAAGAATGAAAATGCCTGACAAAAATGAGGAAATGTTGAGCACAATACTCTGGAAGCTGTTGGCCATCTCACCATTTGGCTTGGACGAGTGCGGGGAAGGTCAGCAAGAGTTTTCGGGTTAGAGTGAGAAGCTACGGGTTATTCGCTATGCATGAGTTGAGTAAACTGCAAGTCATTAGAAGTACGATCGACCTCATAAGCGATGGGAGGATCTAGATAGGGTTCAACATGAGCAACTTTAATCTATCAATGCTCACTATGTCGTGTGATCCATTATGACCGACCACGAAGAACTTAGGAAATCGCTTGATCACATGGAATGGTCCGGAATATGGTTTTTGCGGTATGTGATCGGTCCAACGCTGGGGTCTAGATAGGTCTTTAAAACGGCCTTCAGCTGGCGATGGAAGCGTTCGACCAGACCATTTGATGTCGGATGATATGCAGTGGTGCTGATGTGGTCGAATCAGAGTAACCCGTTGAAGTCTGTCAACGGGGCTGATTGAAGTTGTGTGTATTTATCAGTAGTTACAATCGTTGGAACACCATACTTTGAAATCCACCCGTCCATGAACGTTCGCGCAACGGTATTCGTGTTGGGGAGAGGTATTGCCATTAGTCATCTGGTGAGGCGGTCAACGCAAGTCATGATATATCGATGACCTTTTGAATACGACAACGGTAAAGGTCCAGTGGAATTGCCGACAGAGACCTAGGTCACGAGTGAGTACTTTCTCTCCGTAGGTCTGTGCTGCAGTGCGGTTAGCGGCCTGTAGGATATACAACACTGGTTTGAGGCTATGTTTGGCACCTGTGCGTGGACTAACGCTAACCTCATTGCTTCTATCAGTGAGAAAATTGAAGGAAGTTGAACGGTCGAATATATAAAACAGACGACATAAGTACGGGCCGGTGGCAGCTGTCGCCAATACTGACTGGCTTGGTCGTTTCCCGTATGGTTTTTAATCATTCCGAAAGAAACAAGGTTGGTTGCAACGACCAGCACACCTACGAAACCGACGGTGGTAATACTATACACTGCTATCAACCTGTCGTGTGCGCGACCTACTTCGTGGACGGGACTTTGAGCGTACTAGTGGCCGTTTGTCTACTAGCAGTTTAGTTGTAGTGGTTAGCTGCAAAGACATTTATGAAAACTGCTCTTTCAGGTTTGAGATGTCTTGCTGGAGGGCGTTGCCGTTGCAGGGCGCTTGCAGCTGGGCTACTTGCTGACGAACATAACTGTGATGCATCTGGTCAGCCAACTCTGCTAGTTTAGTCAACGGTTTTCCACTTCCAAAATAGCTAATGTATGACGAAGCCCGCGTGAGAGGTTCGAAAGCCACAACTCGCGCCACACCGATTGGTTGACAGTCTGCTTATTTGACAGCTGAGTCATGTGACGAAGTAACTAAAGGAATGTGATCTCTCAAGTCTACACCGGCGAGGAGTTTGCGGAGGTTGTCCTAGTCAGAAGCTGGCATCCAGTGAATAATGGCTAATTTGATGATACTGTACAGGTTCTCAGCTGGACGCTCCTAAATGTTATCCGCAACTTCCTCAACCAGGATCTCCAGTAAATTCGCGACTACGTAATTATACATGGTGCGTTGTGAGCAGATTCTCCAAAAGTTAAAAATAACTTTAACCTGTGCGAGCCACAGTCTACGATTTCTAATGCCAAACTCAGGAAGTTTAGTCATGACAGTATTCTCCGAGATAGCTGTTTCCTGTTCAACATCAGAAGGTACACTGATGAAGAGAAGGAAAATCGGTTAGAGAACAAATACCAAAATTTTTGAGGAGAACTACAGAAGACATACTGTAGAGTAAACAAAACCTTGGCAATACGCGTTACAAAAGTTAATACACAGGCTCACCAATTTGTAACGGACTATCCTTATATATAGGTATAGACACAAATAGTCAGTTCAAAATGCAGTATCTGAATAGTACACTACAGGCAACCCCGATCTATGCAAGACAGGAACATTAAAGAGACAAGAGGAGCGAATTGAAAGTGTATTGTTAAGTTGGATCAATTCCGACAAGTGGTGTTCATTTTGTACGAGGACAACTGATGTAGCTTGTGTATAAAAATGAAACAATACGAAAATATGTACAGTACCCTGTAGACTGCAACAGCAACTTAAGATACTAAGTAATAGAGCCTGAGGAATTCTGTGATGCAACCACGTACTATCTACGAAAGGAATAAAAATTGTAGATTGGAATTTATATCGAACCCGAAATTTCAAAAAACGATTGCAGTATCTGGATAACATTCTCAATAGAGACAGCTAAAACACTGGTATCTTATGGAATATATCCCACAATAGTAGTGTTGTGACCGCAAAAGACGCCTGGCCAGAGAATTCCTTTATTGAGCAAACTCCTGCATGGTTCATGTCACAAAGCAAACCACAAACACGTACACTCATCTGCACGTCAGACATACACTCACATACATCGGATGGTAGTACGTTGTCTTTCTCCTTGGCGAAACTTTTGCCATAGTGCGTATACACTATTCCGACAGTCTATTCTTGTCCATCCTCTTCCTGGCGTTCGGAGCTTGCTCTTTTGTTCCAAAATGCTGCTTGTGGGTAACATACTACTCATGAGTAGTAAACTACTCACACCGGAACTGCCTGTCATACAACAGTAGGATTAACATAGGTTTTGGTACAATGTCAAGGGAACTTCAACACACTGACGTTAATTTTATTGATTTGTAGCAAATCTACATTCAAAAGGAGACGTAGGTTGTTGGAGTGGTACTGGAAAAATGCCTTTCACTTCGTAGGAGTTTTAAGATTTTGAAATCATGAAAAGTGATCTCACAAAAAACGTACCAGTTAAACAAAGGTTAGCTATGAACAGAAGTCATCGTTCGTCCGCCTGGGATCAGAGTACAACAGGGTTGAGCCAGAATAGTTCAGCATATTTTGATATTATAACGGTCTAATACTCAGGGTCTTTGATCTATTTCATAGATGGGTATTATTTGTTTGCACTCATTCCAGTTGGTATTTGTAACCAGACTAACATTTAACTACACAAAATTATCCTGGACGGATGGGTAATTGAAGCTGTGTTCCGATTTATCAGAGGGTAAAACACCAACCTCATATTCGAGGTTCTTCACATTCAATATTATCGACAGAAGATTAGATGCGCTTTCCACTAAACTGGGTAGCTCTAACTGTGAAAAAGTAGCTCATAGGTATTATTTCTCGAAGATAACATAAAATGTTTGTTTTTGTTCTGTTTCAAACTGAGGTATTAGTAAAGTGCTTGAAGCACTTCCTTTTGTGCTGAACAATGGTAAATGTGCGTAGTAAAGTTTAACACGCGGAAAACACTGTCGTATTCATAATATATGAAATCTTACCCGCCAACCAACACGATTCCCTACTACTCATCCAGTTCTCGGTGAATTCGAGGAGAACACTACTGCTTGAGACGGAACAATCGTACAATAGCTCTAGCACGTGAACTTCATGGGTCTACTTACTAGTCAATTCACTCTGAACGGAAACGTCAAAGCGATTGTGATTGACAGGGTTCGGTGGAAAGACTGCGGACATAATCTGACTGAGTTGTCTTCGAAGTAAGAGCGATCAATAAAACGGGGCCATAAAAATCCGTGAGGATGCTGTAATACCTTCATTTGCAACTAGGTTTTTTGGTTGTATGCTATAGGCAGTCTGATTTTGTCTGGTGAAGTTCAAGCAGAGAAGTATAGTGTAAATGCCGTCCTTGTCTTTGACTTAGAATTACTTCGTGGTTATGTCATTTATGCATCAGATATATTGATATAAGTGTTGATGATCAAAGGAGCAATACGGATCATGAGGATGATGATAATGAAGAGGGTGGTGACGATGAGGCATGCCACTAGTATCGGACAAATGGTGAATGTTAAGATGGCTTATGCAACACGATAGGCAATCTTAACTACATCGGAACCTTGATAGTTGATATCCTCACGAACAACTCCACCCTTGAATGATATAGCGATAAAAATAGTTCGTTATCCACTGTCTGAAAGATGTCCTTTATTTTCGGTTACTTGCTTCTATCCAGGAATCTTTGGGGATATAGTTTTGGCTTAGCGTATCTCGAACATGCTGGATTTCAACGTGTAGAGTATCTGACGTGCAAATCTTTCAGGCTCTGCTTGTCAAACAGGAAACCCAGTTCTATTTGCACTTCAACGAAACAGGGCTGCGAAAGTGTGTGTATTAGCTGGCCTACGTGTTTTTATGAACCGACCTTTCAACTGGTCCACTCGTTCTACTGTTTTGACCACAAAAGGCGTTTGACCTGGAAAGTTATTTTTTGCACGAAGTCTATTACAACTTATAGGAAAACACAATCAACAACCGCGAGCATCAATTTGCATGACTGACGCGCATCCGCACCATTTGGACAGTTGTGTATCATCGTTCGCCTTGGTGATACGTCCCATATAGTGTACGTACATGTTTCCAATAATTGTTTCTGGTTCCTTCTGTTCCTGGCGTTGAGAATTGCCCTTTAGTCCCCGAATGTACGTACTGTACTACTCACAAACGACGGTATGTGTTATGGAATACTCTGCTCTATGGCAACTTCTAGAAATTATAGTCGGTTGTTTGTCTCTACTCCAGAGGTGAACGCGATATATTGGTGCAAAAGTACTGACCAGTAGGTCGGAGGTCAATATGGCCGATTAATTAAAACATACGACACACAAACATCAGAAAAGCTGAAGCGAACAACAAGCATTCTAACACATCGGATACCAGCTGAATGAGGAAAAGAACATATTGACAGACAGCGTGCATACATTAAATCGCTTTACGTTACAAACCGAGCGAAAGCAAAAGTAAAACTGTCTCCTGGACTTCGAGACCTCGTTGATTTTGATATGATGAACCCAAACCCTTATAAATGAGTCTGAAATGCAAGTGTCATACTCGTCATAAACAGCAATACATCGGTGGTTCTCACTGATGCCTGGGTACCATACAACCATGAAGAAAAAAGCAAAAGGGAAGGAGACATAACCACTAAAAACAATTACGTCTATATTCGAACATTCAGTGTCGAAGTGTCCAAACCTTGCAAAAAACAACTGGGCTATGAGTGAGAGTAAGGCAACGTAAGCAAGACAGCATCCTTACGGTTTTCGCTGCCTCCCCCGTCATTAAATGCATTTCCTTCACAGATAACTCGGCCAAACAACAACATTCACGCTACTGAGCCTTATTAACCACAATCTCACCTAAAGACTCCTAACACCGACTCTGTGAGTAGTGAGGTGCCGGGCTAGAAACCTGGTCGTAGACGCGGTTGTGACCAAAAGTGGGATAGTGCCAAGCAAGCTAGACCTACGAGTTCATTGACTAAAACACTGACTAATCCGGGGGCCGTTTGGTATAGGTGTGACTACGTGTGCCTGACCGGCTGTTGAAAGAGTTGAAGGAGTGGGTCGTATGGCCGTGCGACTCTCGACGGTCGATTTTAAACACGCTGGTGTACAGCAAAATCTGTCTAATCTTGTGTTGAGTGTATGTCACAGACATCTATATCGTGAGAGTCATTTGGGTTAATTAATCGATCGGAGACCTCCTTGTATCCGATCAGAAAAATACTACTGTTGATAGAGGCATAAAGTACACTTTCGCTTGGCACTCAAAGTTGATATTGTTGACGATGCACAATTCTACACGCCTGAGTAGGTGATCGAAACGATAAAGACGTATTTCGAAACCGTGGTTTCAGAACAGTGCACTGTATCTGTAAAGTACAAATACTGTTGGAAATCGTTTTGAAAATACAGTTTAAATGAATCATAGTAGATAAATTAGGAGAAATTAGCATAGAGAAAATACGTACAGTGTCACAGCGTCAAAAGATACGTCCATTCACTGCTGGCTCGTTGTTAATGTTTAGTAGACTATTGTACAGTTACAGACAGCATGGTTCATATTACATTTGTAATACAATGGTAATCCCTTAATTATCACATTCCGTAAATTTTTTTACTATTTACATAGTTTTTTGTCGTTTTTACTATACACAGTCTGTGTTGTCAGTCGTGCTGTCATGATCCATTGCTTACGCCTGACTGTATTTACAAGTAGTTGAGTAGCTACGTTTGTGTGATATGATGATTCAATCTATGTGTACGTAAGCAAGTCGAATCAAAAAACATCACCCGCCGTGGTTGGTAAAACGCCAACACCGTTATGACCCGTCCGTCTGTATAGTGAGTGAACAATAGTGGCGAACAAACGTATTATTGTGAGCCAATAACACGGATAGCACAAGGGTTATTTATTCAGGGAAACAACATGTGGGTTATGTGTTCAAAAATGACTACGAACGAAAACACTTATCTGCATACTGTATTGGGCCCAGAACGTCACGGTTGCCACAGACGCCAATACTCGGTTCCCGCATGTACCAAGAACTATTTCATGTCAAGCTGCACTCCGATGTTTCTTCGTGTATTTTTCTTGCAGCTATTTCAATGTCAACATCCATGCTGTTGCCCCACTGCTGACTAGTGGTGGTGTCAGTAGTATGGTGCGATCGTTTGTCTTCACTACAGTAATTCGAAAACGCCTGTTTACATGCTCGTCGTAAATAAGGAGCTTTGTAAAATCAGTCCACAGGCTTTTCCGTTGTAACAGTCCATTCTGAATGTTGATGACTCACAGAAGCTTATGCTCATTTTTTGACCTGTACATATTATTTGTTTGGTGATTTCCAACCGGTTTCCATCAGTTTAAGTTAGTCTTGACTCTCTCCTCGACTCACATAGCTTGAGAGTACACTGCGTTTGTTTCACGGTATTTGACCAAAACGAACAGACTAAGTACAACGCCTCTGTGCGTCCGCACAAGATGTGAACACGCATGCATCAGTTTGCACCAACGTTCAGCATGCGGTATGCATCTATAGAAGTAGCCGATTGCACGATGAAGCAGACCTAACGTACCAATTATGTGCTCAAAGTAGGCGCTGTGATTTTCGCTCAGTGAATAACTACTGGGAAAACGGATGCGAAATAGCTTAACCGAATGTTCATATATCGAAAAACGATGGTAACTAGCTAAAATTGTTTATTGTGGACGGAAAAGCGAACGGAAAATGTTGGTATAAGATAGAAAAACTGTGGTTACATTGTACCGTTTTAATGCGACCATCCTGCTCTGTACACTATTCATCCAGCTTGGTATTTCCAACCATTTTGTGCATTCGTTACTCGTTTGGGAATGTGTCCTTTATCGAAGCACAATACGCTTTTTCTCACATTCTAGTCAGAGTTGGGTATACGGCGAATGTCTGCCATTGACTACTGTGGTTAGCTGCAGTTTTGCTGCTAAATCTGGACAATGAAAAAGGTTTATGAGAAGTCGATTTTTTAAGTCGTACTTTCTCATTAAGCAATAACAATCAGATACAATATACACCACTATTATTTACAACAGAGAACCTTACCGTTCGACACTCCCATTTACGTCTGTTTGTACGAACCCTTTGCCTCGACTGGCCAACCACCCTAAAACCAAGTATAATTAGCTAACAGTGAATTACTTACTGCCAAACACCTCACAGTAACAACGGATGTCAGTGCCTCGTTTGTACCAACGGCACCATCACCATTCAATAGATTGTGATCTGTTCCACCGAATAAGAGATGCATCGATTTAAACCACTTGATTTAATTTCAATACGCTTGTCGCGCATACTTCACGTTGTCATAGAAGAACGAACACAACGATTCATAGGGGCATGTACAGGACCGAAACAAACGAAAGGCCAGTCATCGATGAAACAGCTTAACGTGTGTGTCAGGGTAAGTTCCGGGCTGAGGTAAGAAAATGTTCTTGTAAGATTTCTCAGGAATTATTTCACTTGCAAATTATCCCAGGAGTTCAATCCAAATGTGTATGTATGTGCAGATGCAACATATCGTCAACTGCCAAATCCATCCAACAGTATACTCGAAGCGATAGACCTTCGTGGTAATCATAATTCGAAGATTTACCTCGTAATCGACCTTAAAGTTTGATCGATTTAGAAGCGTAATCGTGAGTGGAAAGTGAGGCGCTCTGAAGAGTACTTACACACAACCACAACAGAGCAAAATAGGAGAGATAAACCTAACAAGTGAATCAATTTGTCAACACATTGAAAGCAGACAATATATTCACAACTATTTATCAATGGATCAGTTAGAGTTGTTATTAGGTTCCATATTCTGCTATCTGAGTTCAAAATATAACCAGTTAGATGTGGAAGTGCAGTTCGAAAAGTAGCACCACCAACTAGGTGAATTCATTCTATCCTCACAAACTACTACTCAGTGTTTTAAGTTCACTCTCATGAACTAGAGCTACACATATCTGAATAGGTAAACAACTACTTTGCACCGAAACTAGAAGATTTGAGTCCTGAGTGATTCGAAACTAACCGGAATATTTTATTAATTAAACGACAAATAGGCTGTGGAAGTTTTATTTGAAACATTGATTGTGTCAAATAATCGTCAAGTAGCAGAGGATTCGGGTGATACGTTTTGCACATTCGTCACATTGGATCGGATCGATCACAACCAAGTAGACTGTTTAGTCTCATCTCAAATCGATTGGACAACCTCAGCTTCACTCACAAACGGACTTAGCTGAACGTTCACATGCGGTCATTCGGACATGCATGTCAATGACACACTGGTCAACGCAGTTGCTTCGTGAAAATGTGGGCCAATGTTCAACTATCTGTAGGGGCAAAGATCTGTAAAAGTGATGACATTTGGCAGCAGCAAAACTCGAGACAAGTCAGTCTTTTCGAAAAGTAGCAACTGATGCGGAACACAGCCACTTTATTGCCGCTCGGTATCTTCACCTGTGCATTTAATTTCGTTGTAAAAAGATCCACCTGATTTTTTAGCTGCCATGATCCCTAGGTCGATTTGAAATCCTGTATGCACAGTACGGTGAAAATCAATTTGGTGGTTTCTGCTACCAGCCCGATGCGTATGCTAACATCCACCGTGCCTGAGCCTTGTTTGACCAATCAGCTCCAGATGTCAAGGTCAGTGACACATTAACTGCGATGTTAACAAAAGTCCGTACAGAAACTATCCACCAACGGAACAAAACGGGAAAGACCAACACCAAAAGTATTTGGGAATTCATTTGTTCACCTAGCTTGTCAATTACATTTCGAACGATTCATCACCAAGCGAGATGGCTTCATTATGGCGCATACACTTATGCAGTGATTAGATCACCGCGTTTTGTGATCAGTTATTTGCGTGTATGCCCATTGAGTGACACTTCGTACACCCCAAACGCCACAGTCATGAATACAAACCGATGTAGTGTGTTCCACAGAGGGCAAAATCAAGCTCGGAACAAACTCTGTGTACACAGCAACCTGTCTACTTGTAGCTCAGCTTTACTGGAATGACCCCCAAACTATCTGTACCAGTTTATTGGGTAGGGTTCTGGCAGTGGATGATCAGGTATTTAGCAACTTTCGTACGATAGAATTAAGGTTTTTTTTTCACATTCCCCAGACAACCAAGAACCGACTCAATTCTGCCAACCTTTCTGGGGGAGAGTTGATTGAGGTGAGCCCTACGACACTTTTAATAATCGTTCGTTTGACGCTTTCTACAGGAGCCCTGGTTTTTGTAGATACAAGAGACGGGCATACATGTTGACTGATATTCAAATTTAAAGTAAACTCAGGGAAAGAAATAGCAGGACTACGTGATGTTCCCTTGAAAATGGATATCGTGCATACGAGCTTATCAATATGTCTTTGATGCACTGAACCACCCGAAAAACCTTGCACGTGGTACATACGAAAACAAACGTTATTCACCATAATTCCTTTCAGCAGTCGAAGTCTGTTACTACAATGATAGACAACCTCGGCTGAGTCTAGAACAAACACGCTGGTCTTTAGAATAAGTTTTTTGAAAAGCCTCAATCTGCTTTCTCGTGTTTTGACCCACTCAAAATTTCATTATTGTGTTACGAAATCATCAAAGGCCCTATCAAACGCCGCAAATTTGGGAGAATTCATGAATGTAATTACACTGTTTGAAATTCGCTCAGTCTTCAACATTCCCGTTGAATTGCGGATGACGCAATACAATTCGTAAATGACGACAGCCTATGCTTCTTAATCAATTAGTCTACCTCCTCTGGACTGAAATGACCGTCAACGTCAGCAATCAAGACAAGGAAGACAACCTCGTGATTGAACGTATTCAGTGAGGTAGTTAAATACACCTCAGGTTAACGCAAATATTTATCGTTATTAATCAGAAAACAAGAGATCTCCAGAAATGAATCACAACAATGGAAGTGCATACATAGGCATACTTCTTGATCCGCAGGCCATCGATTTTACTTGGAAGGTTTGTAGTGTGTCTTTTAAACAGCTTCCGCATATAGTTTTAAAACCCGCAGTAAATTCTGGATAAGCTCCGGCCACCAAGTGATCAAACAAGCCAACAGTTGAATTTGTTCAGTACCGGGAATATCGAAGTATAGACCATTTAAGCTGGCAACTCGTAGCGAAGGAGATATTACGGTCCGAGCATTCACGCACAATATCCCATCCAGTGGGACAAAGTTCGATTCTAGCCGATTATGGAATGCAATAAACCTATGATTCGATTTCATTCTCCAACCGCCTCTAGCAGACGACGGAGGCTTCATGTTTCGTCGATCAATTCTGAAAAAACCACAGGGACTGACTAAACTGATAACCAGCCAGTACAACATTTGTGAGCCAAGATCACGGATGGTACAAGGGTTATTTATTCAGGAAAGCAACACATTGGTTATGCGTTTCAAAAAGACAACAAACAAAAACACTAGTCGAGAGGGTCATCAATGGGTGTTAACAGACAGTAACTGTGTTTCCCCTCGAGGCGATCGGGCAACCTGATCATTACTCACAAGCGAAAGTGGTTGAGTGTTCACATATGATTATCCGGTTGTGCCTAATGTGAGGTCAATGGCGCAGTGGTAAACACCGTTGCCTGTTCATGAACAGCGTGTTCGTGGTCCAAGTCCCGGCAGTGGCGATGATATGCACTACTGACGAGCTCTAACCAGAGCGAAACTCGAGTCTAGTGCTTCTTTTCGAAATGGGCCGACTGGAAAGTCTATGGGAATGCGACAGCTGTGATCAATTGTGGGTGATGTTCAACCTATACGAAAAACACTCATTCGCACACGGGACTGAACCCAGACAGTCATGGTTGCCACAGACGTCAATGCTCGATTCCTTTACGTTCCCTCACATACTAAGAACCACTTCATGCTATGATGCACTTCGATGTTTCTTCTTGTATTTTTCCTGCGATCACTTCGATATCAAAATCTGGCACCCACCACTGAATAGCAGTTGTTTGAGTAGTATGGTGTGATCGCTCCTTCTCACTACACTGGTGCATCTGTAAGACAGCAAGCAAGTAGTACCCTTGTCGTAATTGAGAGTATGTGCCCTGAGAGGAACAGAAGTACAAATTATGGTTCAAATTCATTCTGCCAGAATTCATACGTCAACTGTGGCGCGAAGGTATGGCAATCACTCGTG
>LUCH01001350.1:98802-113686 GCA_013368495.1 Paragonimus heterotremus
GATGATGATGATGATGATGATGATGATGATGATGATGATGATGATGATGATGATGATGATGATGATGATGATGATGATGATGAGTGTTAACATTCATTTTTGGCCATTTTCATCATTCTTTATAAGATATATGCTAACTATGCGTGAGAATTATAACACGACAAACATGAGACGAATCACAATCTACTGGGGGGAGATTGAGAATGTTGAGTGATGTCGTGAGAGCGCCATACGTGTCTGCCAAGAGACACTCACTTGTCAAAGTCAGGCCGTTTGCGCTCATTCAAGATTCAGCAGACCTAATGATAGTTGGTCAAATGTGGTGGATGTTCTGTACGGACCGTTTATGCGCACACATTTATGGGTTGCATAATATGATCATAACAGTCTCTGACTAATAAAAAAGTGATTAATTAACTCTTAGCGAGTCTCAACGTTTGATCCCTATCAGAAATGTAAATGAAGTTGTAGGAACAGTATTTGCAATCAGAAATGTAAAGGCGATTTGAAAAGAAGAGAACTGAAGTAAGGCGCAATCAAAACTAGTCAGCGCACACGAACTGAATTGGAATTGTGTAACCGAATGGGTTGCCATGTTGTTAGTGCCATTTTAGCATCCGTTTGTGTAAGTAATGTGCGTATCTTACTGGACCTCTGGCTCATAATTGTTACTGTTGTTTTCTTTTACAGGACTATTGTTGGAACTCCTAATTTGGTAGAACACTGTCTCTTGGTGTCTCTACGTTGCCCAAAGGTGGTCCACTAGTATAATGGATAGTCAGAGTAAAAACGACCACCACGCCAAAATGAACAAGCTAGACGCCACAGCCAAACAACGCTTCTGGTGGCCACATTTGCACCGTGATATGTCAAACCTGTGCTAACGATGTGAATAATGGAGTAGTTTCAAAATTCCCAAGAACACACAGACACAAATCCAATTTTCTAACAAGTTCACCCTCAGATAAAGATGCATATATATCCTTAATGTTTGGCAAGGGATAATGACCTAGCTGTAACACTCGGCTCACAGTTATTTTGTAATCACCGGATTGTGATACCAGTATGACGGACGTTGCTCAATCTGAATACTGGATAGGTTTAACCGGGGTTTCCTTCTGGCTTCGGCGTACTTCATTTTCGACTTTATTACGAAGAGAGTAAGGCAGAGTCAGGGTCTTCCAGAACTTTGGTATTACTTTCAGTGTGAGTTGCAAATGTGCTGCATATTTTCAAAGTTTCTCAAACTTCGTCTGGGCGAACAAGTTCGCATGTAAACAATTTTGATTGAACTTCAGTTGTATTAACACTTAACAGGATACCAGGAAGATGTTTTATCCAACATCGACTAAGTATATTTGGACCGTGTCTTTTAGTCATATAAATTCGTAAATAATTTACGCAATTGTTATAGAACACACGAGCAAACAGGGTACCAATAACATACACCGTTTGGCCCGTATAAGGTAGCGAATGAATTTTTGGAAAGTCTCTCTCTGAAAGTTATGATAAGGCATCCGACTGCAGCGGTATAACGGCCGACTCAGTATCGCGCTGAAATGCGACGTGTTGCTCTTTTGCATTTAGGGAAACAATAGACAATTTGTCAGACGTTGTTCTAACACTGTGACTGATTGTTGTATTGTTTATCCACTGAATAGTCAGGTCCTTGTTGATTAGATTAGATGATCTGGAAGTATACAACTTGCAAGCATTACATTTAGAAAGACACACTTTCTGAATATGACCTTTTTTCTGACAGGATCGACAACTCGAACTCATGTGTGGATACCCAGCCGGTTTTGAGTGGTATTCATCACGACGCTAGCAACAGAACTTCTTACGATGTTTGGCGTGCACTGAAACAATTCGCCATAATCCAGTTAACTTATGTCCGTCGCAAGATTTTTGTCTACCTCTTAACAGAAGGATAATAGATTGATAAAACGGCTTACAACAACAAAAGACAACGGTGACGAACCATTGTTCTTGATAATTCTTCTTCAGATCATTACATTTAAGTGTATTCTACAAAATTAAATCAAGGACATGAAAAATACTACTGGTCCTTATAATAGGGCACAAAATTCCAAACAAATGGGTTTAACCGCTCAAACAACGAGTCATTTGTGTTTGTGATCAGTGGTTCGGGGATCCACTCACAGCTAGGTTACAGAAGTCGAGGTTGACGTCAGTGGTCTGATTTGTGACCACGGCAACCGTAAGGTCTGTACAAACCTCTTTTGAGAACAAGGAGCCGGATCGCCTAATCGAATAGTGATCGATTCCGAGGTGGCTAGCATTCGTTGTCTGACCAGCTTAGAGTGGTTAGCCGGAATTTTGTAAACTATACGAAAGGTCTGCCTTGGATCAGCACGATGGTCAGTATCGGCAAAGTGTGCAACTGCTGAGCTGTCAATGGATTTGGTCAAACCGGTCCCGTGCCAGGCAGGATGGTGTTTTTGATTCGTTTGGACAAACAACCAGTCGTCCGACTTACATATTCCGCTGTACAAAAGCAGGAGAAGGAATACACATACATGGGTTGATGGAGGACAGGCACTTTGTCTTTCATACTCGAATTAGGGGCGAAGTAATGAACCAACTCCGTAATGTTGCCGCCAGGAAGGTGCACCTGGGGGTCTGATACAGTCAATGGTTCAGTCTTTTGGTCACCACATCACTCTTGAGCGGTAGACGGACAAATATGGCATTTGTTTTCACCGTGACAACCGGACCACCTAACTTGATAGCGATCATGTTCCGGGTTATAAAGCGGTCGAGGTAACCATTTTAACTTAACACATTAGCAATTGTTTTCGATTCTTGTTCTAATGTTTTTCCGGACTAGATTTTCCTAGCTCTGGTGGAAAGACATCGAATGATATTACGTTTCTATTTGAGCGATACGAAACTAATAAAGTGTATGTACTGCCCAGTCCACATTGCCTTGCGATGAATCGAACACAGCGAAGTACCATCTGGTTGCCTTTTTAGACTTACATCTAGAAAATGCGATGTGTTACAACATTTCGTTTCAAAAGTGAGTGTGACAGAACTATGTGCTTGATTGAATGTCTGCGAAGCATCAAATAGATTCTGGTCTGAGTTCAGCAAGACAAAATGTCACCTACGTATCGCCCATAAATAATAATAATAATAATAATAATAATAATAATAATAATAATAATAGTAGCGTAATCACGTACAGAGCAGTCTAACTTAAGGCAGTGCACACTATGTGAATAAGGGGCGCGTGTACGACTAGTTCTCACGGTCGATAGGATTGCCAATCCGAATGGTTATTGATCGATCGACAGACATGCACACACCACGTGTGAGACAGTCGATAAAGCAACACGCGGGTGCATCGGGCCTCACTACAACCGATAAATGCTGACTATTCGAACGAACTAGTTGGCGTAGACATCACAGACTCCCTAACAGCGGCACCAGGATGAAAACGGCATGCACATGTACTGATTGACTAGTTCGTATAATAGTGTGAAGCAATACCCATGCTCTACATTGATGCAAGAATCGTTGCCGATGCGATTTTCAAACACTGGATCTGCCATTATTTAAGGTCGAGGCAGTTGTATTACGACCAGAAGTCCAATTTCGAAAGTCCATTGTTGCAGGAGATTTGTCGAATCCTATGAATCGACAAAACTTGAAAGACCGCTTACGATCTCCAAGACAACGAGCAGGCTATGAGAACCAGTTGCTCATTCCTGCAATTACTATAAGCATATGTGGATTGCAACCTGTTTGACTGGGATCTGATAATCCTAAAGTGCATGTTAGCCTACCACAGCTGTGTTCATGCATCCGTTAAACAGATGCCTGATTTCCTGTGGACAGGTCGAGAAATCCTATTACCGTCCGATATCTGCCTGCCCTCAGGGATTCGAATAGAGCCCACGGTGATGGAATATGTTTGTAAATTGATCGACAGCTTACGGTTGCACGCCAAATAGCGAGAACGAACTTGTAAAATGTAAACCAACATCATAAGAAGTCTTATGACAAAAAGGTGTTCGTGACCCACTTGAGACGCAGAGATAATGTATGGTTACACAAAGAGACGGTGAATCCGGATGTCCCTACAGCATTACAGAGAAAATAGGAAGGGCTGTTTTTCGTAGAATGTATAATATCTGACTCGACTTGCTTAAAGAAAGATCCGGAATTCCCGACTAGTCTGTCTATGGTCGTCCATTACGACTGCTTGAAGTCGTTCATGGATAGCACCGACAACCACTTAAGAGAAGGTGCAGATAAGGTTAGAAGTTGGAGTTTCACCGGAAGACGGCCTAAGTGTGGCATCCAGGACGCTGCAGTAAGTGGTAGTGAGGGTAGTGTAAAGTCAAACCGAAACTGAGGGAATGTGTATCGTACGGTTTGAACGGCAACTGATCACTACCTTCCTTTCTCGCGTTGCAGAGTCGGCAGTTTGCACAGTTTCAAAAGAAAAGGCCCCAAATGAAGATAAACCAAATGACTGTACCGTGACGTGATGCCCCTTATTGTTTCTTAGCCTTTCCTTACTCTTGTGATAGTGTTACACGTTCTCGATGAACGATTGTTGACGAATTGTCGTTCTTCCTGTCAACGGGTATGCTACATTGAGTTGATCAGCGGCCCGAACCACATCAAATCACTCGTCGTTCACTCGTGAGTGTAACCAGCTCTATTTTAATTGAGACAGGCTACGAACAGAAATCGGTTGAAGCAGTCTAAACAATATACAAAGTTCCACAGATGATACAGTGCGACTGTCATCAACGGTATACAAATGAAAAATGGATGTTTCTTAATTTCCCAAATAACCCTGCTCATGATGCTGATTTTCTGAAAATCAGTGTTTTTCGGAAATCGCTCATCGGCAAGGAGCAGTCAGTTTAATTTTACAATCATTGACTCAAAGTTCCTGTTTTGTACTTTCGCTTCGGTTAAAGATTCTTCACTAGTTTCATCAACAGGTACCACAACATTATTGCTTTAGAAGCCAAATCACGGCCGATTCTGAATATGTTAGATACCAAATTTTCTACACTCTTGCTCTTAGCTTATCAGTTGCACCCTGTTTTATTCCGTCTACAAACTGCTAGAACGATTGTGAAAATTTATCCTTTTGAATGGCCTGTGAATTGTTGTGGCCTGATCTTTCGCACTTTGGAGAGCCACTGTTCTTGCGTGGGTTCATGAATGTCACATCACAATGCGGACAGAAATGAATGACATTTGAAGATGGTCAGCGGAAGCAAGATTGTTAATTTTGCTTATCGTTAAGAGGTAAATGCTGAAGTTGGAGTTCATGTTGTCACCTGACTGTATACAAAGTCTTTACGTCCTTCGGCAGAACGGTAGCACCAAATGGCTGTTAGCCATTTGATGCTACCGTCACAGTCACATAAGCATTGACTGTCAGCCATGCCACCAGTGAAAAGTTGTATCCAGTGCCCTTCGAAGCGTGTCTGGTCCACACAATTCTGCTGATTTGTAAACCGAATAAGTAAGTGGTACCCTCCTTCAGAATCGTTTAAGTGAACATAAGATCGCCGGTAAATTTTGACTGGTTTATTATATTGTCCGAACATCTAACTCTTCTTTTCATGCTCATTACTTCGAAACGCATTTTGTACCACATCGGTTGACGGTGGCTTCTGAGCAGTGATTCAGGAAGTTGCTTTAAATGTCTCAGAGTGACTCGCGTCATTGTTTCGTAACCCACCTTCTCCCCGTTTGATACGTTTTGTCACAACCTTCGTCGTAGTATAATAATGTCATATCATTACAGCAGCTACCACAGCGCGGTATAGTCTGGTATATTTTTTTGTAGAAATGTTTGTGTACTTAGGCATCATTAATTCTGGACAGAATTGGTGAGTGGAATTTCAGACTAATACAAGTGTTGTGAGCAAAAAACACGGATGCCCCAAGGGTTGTTTATTCAGGATAGCAACAAAGATGACAACAAACAAAAACACTCATCTGCGTGCGGTACCGGTCTCAGAGAGTCATGGTTTCCACAGACGCCAATGCTCGGTTCCTGCATGTACGGAGAACCATTTCATGCGTTGTTGCACGTCGATGTTTCTTCTTCTGGATTTTTCCCTGTGGCTACTTCAATGTCAAACTCTATCATCAGGCCCCCACTGTTGACCAGTAATGGTCTGAGTAGCATAGTACGATCGCTCCTCCTCACTGCACAACTTTCACTAATAGTGTGGTGACGAGATATCAGCCCATGATTGTATTCAGTGTCAACTGTATTCCCGTAAAATGTCTTCGTCAGTAACATGATAAAATCTGTTTTGTTTTTTACCACTCACTTTAATCGTTCGCGTTACTGCCTTCTAATGGACCGATCGATAACTTCCAGTTTTCTTGCTTAGACTGCACTTGGTTTTAAGTTGTGCGGATGTGAACCAGCAGTTTATTGTATACAGAACCAGACTAATATTCTGCCTTGTTACGCCTGAATGTTTACAGCAACCCTGATTGACAGCATATAACTGTGGATTATCACAGTTTCTTTGGGTACAGTTTAATTAATTTCGTAACATCCACTGTATGATTTAAAAAATCTATTTTTAACTCAGCTGACAAATTTTGACAACACTCCTCCCCTCTAATTCAATTAGGACATATTTCCTAAGGAACAAAAAGTGACCATTATTTCTCTGGAAACCCTACATTCGCGCATAGCAAGTCTTTCTGAGCTTGTCACCATTACAGAATGAATAATTCTTGACCGGTGACTACCGTTCATTCTTTTTGGCCTTCTGAATCATTTTTACACATGACTATGTGAAATTATACTATGTAACGTAATTGGTGTTTGGCGAAAATTACAAATCCGAATTAAGTAAAATCTATTGAATAATCAAAACAAGCGTTGAAAAAAAGTATTATCCGAAATAAGTGCACAGGATACAGCAATATATTATATCAAATTACGGATAACAAAATTATTTCGAAGCATTGAAAGCAATGGGAAGACTGGATAATAAAAATTTAACCAACCTGCGTCAACGCTACCCAACGCAATTGAAGGTAGCTAACGGAAGTTATGATAAATCTATTGTATTTTTTGACATACGCTCAGAATTAGCCTTTGTTTTTATCTTACGACACACTTCCTTCATTGAAAATACAATGGAACCACCTCATCGTCACTTGTGTGGGTGTACGTTTGTAAGTGAACGCGAGTAGACTAAAAAAAACAATATGAAATCAATAGGCACGCTTCCTCTCTTACCGGTCGCGTACGTCTGGTTATTATGACAACATGAAACAATATTTATTGATGAGGGTGGTGGTCATACAGTTAAATTTACAGTAAACAAAACATAGTAGTAATTCTGTTCAAATCTCATGGCGCCAGCACCCAAATACTGTTTAATAATGCTCCACAAAGCTTCGAATCATGCAAATTATCTGCATTTGTCAAATCAGTTTAAAAAATGAACCAATGTTGTTGCCATGTTTTATGTTTAATTACGACCGTGCAATGGATAACTGCCACTGACTACCAGGTGCAGTACTAAGCCCTTCATCTACCTAATATCTACTCCTTAGAAGTGACCTATAACAATGCATTCAAGCTTACGACCATGCAGTCATCGTCTAACAGACAGACTGACCGGTTTCTATCGCTTAGCCGGTATACATTAGATGTGTAATGGAGGCATCGTTCAGCCAGCGTCGATCAGATAAGAGTATCATATGGTCGTCCTCCTCCGCTCTTACTCATAGATCTTCACATTAGCCAACATGTGTCTAACAACAGCTCGGTAATTGATCCCGATATGTGTACATATTTTGACAACCAATTATAACGATCAGCATGGATTTATCCTGAAAATATCAGCCTTTTTGACATCACATACCAGGTGACATATTTGAATGAGACCGTTACAAATATGTTGCAAAGCTTTAAAATATGCTTGTTTTCTATCTACTGTTGTGTTTCAGAGTGCTCCAAGTAACTATGCTATTGTGCCTACATGTCTGTGTTCCGGAAAACATTTCAAAAGTGTGAGCGCATAAGTATTTTATGGAGTTGGTATCACGTGATCCAGTTAGCTGGGGCAATTGTCAGTGCTGTGATCTGATTCAAATGTGGTACGGGTGTGAGTTAGTTGACCGAAGTATCAGCTTGACTTAAATAAAACGTCTAGCCAGCAAGTTTTAACACCCACTCATGTGCACAGGGGTGCAATAAATCCTATAGAAGGAAACAAATTTTACATACACAACTGTTATGTGCGGAGTGACAGCTACATGCTCTCCGTTGTGATGATCACAAATGTGGGTGAATGGAAATAAGAGTACAGAAAACCAACAAGGCACATGATAGCGAGACGCTCCAAGCAATACTCGACAATTTGCGACTGTCTAAAAACAACCGGCTGTTAGTCTGAACTCATCGTGGGTACAGCTGTGAACGTCACACAAACTAATACGGTTTACAGCATATACAGCCACGTATGTTTTCAAAGAAAACGACTTTCCGTTGCACGATGTATTCATTCATTTTGGTGTGTTAGGATTTTCACGTTAGAATTCTTAACTTGACGAGAAGAATATGAGTGACATGATTATGGCAAAGGAATAACAAAGCCCGAATTAATACATTTCATATCAATAAGAACCGGAAATCATATACGACCAACCGCGGTTCTCACATTTTACTAGGCTTAAAAATTTACCGTTCTCGAATAGAAGCACTTGAGTTTAGTTCCTTTTAGGGCTCGTCAGTAACATCTGTTCTTGTCACGACCGGGATTCAAACTCTAACCAAGCTTTTATGAGTCAACCATCTTGACAGCCGTACCGCTGACTTTACACCGTGCACAACCTAATCACTACGTACAAACGGTCAGCCACATCTGCTTGAGTAATACTCATGGTTTGCACTACTGATGGGCTCTAACACCATGGAAACTCAAGTATAATGCACTGTTCCAAAACAGACTGGTGAAGGAGTCTGTGGGCATGCGACAGATGCAAACAATTCTGAATGATTTTCAGAACATATTGGTGGGGGACCCCATTTTTCCGTTCAAAACCGTCTTCCTTTCCGTGAAAACGATTGTGCTCAGTCAGAGTGAACAGAAGTTCCCGGAACCATCCAGAAGTAACCTCCAGTATCTTTTTACCCACTCAACCTTTATTTGGTCATGCTGATTGGTGGTCTAATGATTACAACTACTATTTTCAGTAGCTGTTCTTCAAACTCCTGATTAGAGAGTGTCTGCAGATAATTATACACCATATGGATATCGTATATTTTTTCTTTATTGCATATGTTTTGGAGCGGATCAAAGTGGCCTTTTGCACACGTCTTTTAATTTGACTTGGATCCGATTAATAGGGACAATCGAGTCATCCTCGGAACCAAGATTTCCCATTTTCTTCATTACGCGGTGGAAAATTCGATTTTTATCAGGCGCATTATCATTCGACGGGCGGATATGTATCAACGAAAAAACCCTTACTATTAACAAGTGGTAATTGGGTCTTGAGCCTAGAACACAAGTGGTAAAACGATTGTCTACTCAAAAATGCAACACCACCTCGAACACAAACACACATTTGCGTATAAGAATAATCCCGGGATGCCACAGTTGTTAATGCCACGTTCATGAATAGAAAGCATTGTTTCTTGTCATGGTGCACTTCAGTGTTCCTATTATTTTTCCCTGCATTTTCCCTACAATACCGCTTCTGACTATTGCCGAGTAGCATATTGTGATGTTTTGTCCCCACTACACTTGGTGTCAGAAACTTCAACCGAGAAGTTTGTGTTTGCCCATCATCATCATTATTGATAGTAATAATTTGCTATATTACAACTGAAGTCACCACATTGATTACGCTGTCCATATCAAGTTTCTTTCACACGTGTTCTTTTCATTAGCTCAACACATCATTTCCCTTCATACTGTTGATAGCCAGTGCATCCATTCCTCCGCAGTTATCCACTCTTTCGTCCGATTCACCTGCTTGGTTTACAACGGTACTATGTTTTTTGGACCCCTGTGATCGTTAATTGCTCCAGATTGTCTTGGAACTCTTTACCGTTAAAGTGAGAGAACTGTTTGGTTGACTCCTTATGTCTTAATGATGTGGTTCGTCACAGTCTTGCCCAAAATACTTATACGCCACATATCTTGAAGATGTGTTGTAAGGATTCTTAGCTAACTGACGATAGAGAAAGAGCTCACCAACGAACACAATTCTAAAGTTGCACTACTTGTAAGTGAGCAAGCAACTACTTTTCTTTAGGAGTTGATATCGTCGGTCCAGTACACAGTTGAAAGTATCTTTATTTTCTGCCAGTGACCTCTCTGTTTCACATTTTCATAGGCCAGCCAATTTATAACACTCTTCTATAAGCGTTTCCCGATTCTTTATTTATATCAACGTGTATCTATTCCGTCTCGTATTACTCCTGCGCTATCAAGCAAGACGTCCGACCAAAACTTTTTGTATGTTCTCATCTCCTGTTAGGCCTCACTTTCAAAATACCGTCCTTCCTACAAACGTTGAGCACTTACTTTTTGGATCGCTGAATGTCTTTTTTTGCTGCCTGCAACCTTTCGTAAACGTGCATCACTTCACCACAAAAGTTCTGCTTGGGAAATCATCTGTGTGTTTTGTTTCAGACGATAGATAATGATTACAGCTCTTTTGCTTGCGTATGATAAGGTATGAAATGACACTTCTGCAGCCGCATTTTCCAGTTAAAAAGATTTCCTCGACAGTCGTCTGCCTACTTGATCCACTCCAAATATCTGAGACTATTATCAGCGTGTAGGCTAAGATTTAACATATATGATCTCCGCCTTTCGAACTAATCACTAGGAGTTTATTTTTGGGTTTGGATGGATTCATCACGCCTCCGTCTGGATCCAGGAAGACACCAATCTCTATATCAGTCGCACCCAACCAAGCCGGTAACTATTTTGTAATATTTCGCATAGTAGGTTGGCGATATCACTGACTTTTTTGATGAAGTGGCTGTAGTGGCTAACCGCAGCAATAAATTTCCGTGGCTTCTTGTTTGCTAAAGGCACAGGAGCTAATTCCACCGTCGTTAGCCGCCCTGCAGAAGTAGGTCGCACCTTGCATTATTTTGGGACTGAATGATAGCAACCATCGTTGTGCACTGTTGGAGATTAGACCGCTGAGGTATAAACCAGGTTGTTCTATCTTCTGCAGTATGTCCGCGACACGCCATGGTTCCTATCTTGTTGGCACTATATATGGGTATATCATCTCTATAGGAAAGTTTACTGAACAGTCCGTACGGAATTCGGAACATAAGTCACTTGAATATGAATAGAGGATCTAGCAGCACAAAAGATAATTATTTGAAAAGGTACTGTTTTACTCCAATTGTGAAGGCCATTTTGTTTTTGATTCACATCTGTCAATAACCTGACGGAATATTTAGAAGTGCAAATGTCCTTGCACTCTGCAACTTATCAAAAACTTCTGACACCGCTTGAGTGCCATAACCTTCTCACTCTAATCACAGGAATTTTTATTGGGTCGACACTAAATTGGTAACTTCTGTTGAGCTTCTTCAGTAGACGTGAGCATCCATGGTTTATGTGGAAAACATAAAACGTAAGTCACTGGATTTCCGTCATACAACCAAAAAACAGTAGGCGAAATGTTTTTCCAAACCCTGCTTTTTCTTGTTCTACGAGCATACTCTCCATCAGTAGCCTATTATTGTAAATGTGCCTGACTCTATTCTGCCTCTTACCAACCTCTGAAGCTGACAGTGTTCGAGCCATCGCAACCAAGATTGCGAACGCTTGAATTTGGGTTTATCTCGTGATCGCTTGTTCGTCAACTCTACATGGAACCGTTTGGAAAATGTAGTGACATGATAAAACAGAACATGATAAACGAACAAAGGTTAGCATTAACGAACAGAACCCTGCCGTCAAAATGACAACGAAATCAATGAGTAACGCCAGTGACAACTGTGTCATAGCTCACAGGAGGAATTTTGTCGGCCTGTGCAATCGCTAGTTAGCTTCGGTAGAGCCTCAAAGTTCAAGACAGAATACGTCCAGAATACGTTCAACCTTCTAATCTACCAGGAAAAGGTCATTGCCGTGTAGAAACCATGATACATGGGTTCACACGTCGTATTCACTGAATCGCCTTAATCGGAGTACCGTGAATTATTTGTTTCGCGGAGTAAGATATAAAAGGGAAATACATAGCACGTGTATCTGTTATTACGATGGTAGCCCAACAGATCAGGCACGCAAGGGGGAAGCATTCCATTTTTACATTATCGTTTTTTGTAGAATCTCTAACAGCACTTACGAATAAATTCACGTATGCAAGGTCAAGCACGTCTGTTGAACTGCAGAAACATTTGAGTTTTCTGTCTCGCAGTACATTCTAAAGCAGTGTCCCAACAGTCGAAAGGCTTCTCTGAATGTGACAGCTGCTACCAAATATGAGTGATTTTCAATCTGAAGTAACCAGAATCCTCGAATTTTTATTAGGCAAAATAAATGCTATCAATCCTTAATCTTATAATTCCAGAAAGAAACGAGGTGAGTTTTTCTCAATGAAGCGGTTTTTTAAGAGGTTTGTGACCCTAATTGTCGTGTAACTTGCAATTTCGCACGCAAAATGACAATCACTTGAGGAAAGAGGTTAAACGAACCTTAAGATTGTGCGAAAAATTTTTCCGAACTGGTCTTTGTTAGGGAGTCCACTTATACTGTTCAAAACCGCCTACTTCCTCGCAAAAACGATTTTGCCGAATCAGAATGAGCGGAACTGTCTAGAACAGTCGAGAAGCAATCTGCACTACATTTTTACCCATCTGACCTTTATTCCTCTATACTCGTTGGTGGAATAGTGACCTTGACTATTATTTTCGGCAACTGCCCTTCGGTTTCCTAATTCGATAAGGTTTTTGGGTCACTATGCACCATATAAATACTTTGTAGTTTTTTTCTTGTTGCACAAGTTGTTGGAACGGAACAAAGCCGCTTTTTGCACCCCTCTTGTGGTTTGTCTTGGGAACAATTACGGAGACAGTCGCGTTATTTTCAGGACCGAGATTCTCTGTGTTAATTATTGCCAGGAGGATAATCTGATTTCCATCTAGCGCATTACTATATCATGAACTGACCAGCGTATTCTCTCGACAGTTTACAACAGTCTTTAAAGCCACTTTTCAGTTGTTTCGCGGTCCTCGGTCTGGAAGCGTATGCGGATGACTTCGTTCAAGTCGAGAGACAAAACCTCAAAGTTTTTCAAACATGAGGCAAAATACTATCAAAAACAGTTGTCTATGCACTGAATGACCTGCAACAACTAACAACTAATCAGAGATTACCGACAGCCCCAGAAGTTGCGCCGTAAGGTTATTGTACTAGGCTAACAGACACATTCATCACTAGGTAATTCTTTCTCAACATTCCTGTAGTCACTAAACTACTGACAAACTTCCTATCTTAATATGAACATCACGCACGCTTGATCGCTGCCTTTCGGCTAAGCCACTTGCAAGTGAAGCATTAGACTCAATTTCCGCTCATATTACTACTGATTATTAGTGTATATCCTCCTTCTGACCGGAATTTGCACTCTGACCGTCGTGAATGTTAGAACACCGTGTCAACCACAACGCCAGTAACTCCATATTAGGCATGACGGAATAGTCAGATCCCAACGCCTAAACATAACCTTGTGTGGATAGTTTTTAGCTTGCTCGATTATTCTGAAAGGTGAAGGAACAGAATCACTCTGTACTATCCGATCGATAACTCCCTGACCAGGGCTTTTTAGTTAAGTTGAAGTTACTTTCTCCATTGAACTAACTGAGTATGGTTTGAATCAGTAACAAGGGTTCGGGGATTTAAATTATTTCATACTGAAAACCACCCAGAATTGGTCGCAGCTTTCACATTCAGATAAACATTGCGGTTATTTCACTTCGTAAGGAAGTATTGGTCTCGGGTTTCGCTCTTATTAGAGCTCATCAATGCTGCATATCTTCGTTCTGATTGGAATTTACAATTTGGCCCACGTGTTTGTAAGACTAATGAGTCACTTGGAAGTATGTTAGCCGAAAGGTTTATCTAAATGTGAGGACTGAGATCAGTTTTAGATGGAGTTCACTGTTGAAATAATTCAAATCCCTAGACCTCTTTTTAATTTCTTATCGTCCAGCCGGACCAACAAACTGTGGCTTTTGAAGCTACGTTCACGTCATGATCAGAAGTAGCAGTACTTCAGGATCTTACAGCTAGGAGCCGACAGATAATTTTGGTGAAAAGCTGCTACTGAGAACTAAAACCACCAGTCCGTACACCTTTGCACGGAAGCCACAGAAGGTGTCATTATCGCCTCTTTAAGCATTCTACAACGAAGTTTGGACAACGATGTTGAGAATCTAGTTTACTGTTCTCATTACCAAATGATGTAACAAAGAGGTATTTGCCACTGGCGAATCCCACACTACTGTCGTTATTCTGAAAGAATCTTCAATGTCAAGGCAAAAACCGCTGTGACTGGTTGACATGCTGTTCAGCAGTAATATGGATAACGAGAAGCCGTCTAAAGAAGGTTTCGTGAAAGTGAGCTGGAATAACCACTGTACAGATGCGAACATAAGCAAAATGTTTAAATGACTTTCTTCGTAATTTCGACCTGGCATCCCATACCATACTATAATATCATTGCCCTAAAAAGAAGTACCAACGGTTGCTGACTAGACGTATCCATAATTTCGTCTGAATGGACAGTTTACCATTCGTGTACAACTTTTGCTACTGTTGTATTCAAGAACGACGGAAAATACCAGTAGTAAGTAAGCTTTATTAAA
>LUCH01001351.1:3311-27268 GCA_013368495.1 Paragonimus heterotremus
TGCCGTTGGTCCCAGACCAGGCTAGAACTAACCATCTATCATATTTCCAAACACTGTTGAAAATATACAGTTTGTTTCCAAATCCCACGGCGTTTTCTAGTTCGATGCCTGTTGGGCCTACGTTACGATTGCTCTTCAGGAAAGGCGTATTAAATTGTTAGCGGACGAGGGTCTAGCGCATACCTACTTGTCCACTACAAGCTCTTTCAACCCACTTAGGAGGAGTTCATCCCATACGTGCTAGAAAGATAAAGAAAGATTGAACACGCTAAACATTCAATTATGTGTACTACTTAGACGACGTATACAACAAACGGTTTCCGAACAGACAGAATTTTTCGAAATGGGGGTAACTGAAAAAGGATACGGGAATACAACACTGGTGATCACTTGTAAGTGATGTTCAGATTATACTAAAATACAGGCCTTCTACTACTCACTAACAAGTTTCTAATCGCGTTGTGTATACTGGATAACTCAGTTTGATTACTTGGAGTAAGGGGTGTAATGTTCTTTGTCCTACGCTTGTATTACCATAATTCCTCTACATACATTTCTCATAGCTATTTATTTTTTATTTTCCGGCCGTTTGGAATGGTCTTTTCCTTAACACGACTTATATCACAATACTATTTCCACCGTCATTATTGCCTGACCTTGTTGTGACTCAGTCTAGATTATTTGCCATGTTCAGTTTCGAAGTGGACCAACAACCAAATACTTGTATTCAAATATCCACCGCTTACAAAATAGACTACTCTTCCAGAGAGGAAGGTTTTCTTAGTCCCATGGAACTTCTATATGAATTTAGGACTTTAGATAGACCACCCCTCGCATATTACCACAGACCACATTTCTGGCCCATATTCAACTATCTCCGCCAAGTTGGCCAAAGTCACACAGTTGATCTCTTGACACATTCAAACGTGTTGGTATGTTGTTCTCGTTTGTGGAAGGAAATCGATGTGAAGAACTTCCTAATTTCGACTCCTCTCTGAAAAATCGATGGGTTACTTTGAACAAAAACACGGCATGACCACTTCGTGTTACTGATGTTTTTGCCGAAGTTAAGAAGCTCACGTTTTCCGGTCGACGTCTGACAACTCTTGATATGCAATATCACCTAGTCAGTCGATTCACCGGTGCTGATGCGCTCCTCCACTACATGTATTGTCCAATAGTTGTTTTGTAGTTTGTTGTCAAAAGATACTATACATTTTGCTAGGTTACTAAGAGAACTGTCATGGTGTAATGGTAGCCCCCCAAAATAATCTACTGATTTGATATTTTCTCACCAGTTCACAATGTATGAAAGTTTTGCAACAAATACCGTAGCCGACAAAACTCACCCCTCTGTCCGGACCTCTTTGAAGATGTTACACCCTCTGTTAGACCTCGATACCAGCAGCTGTTTGCAGGCATCCAGTTTTCTGTGTTATCTTCATCTGGCTCAGCCTCTGAGTTAGCCAAGTTGTTTGTTTCTAAATGGATCCCGAAGTTGACCCAATAACCCTTCATTACTGATGGTGACTGTGGTCGTTCATCAAATGTTCTACGAGGTTTCTGTTTCTTAATATTTTTGTGTGACTCAACGTCAGTATCACTATGGGCGCCAGTGGCATAGACGTGAAAGATTTCTTAACCGCGCTTCAAAAATGATTAGGTTTATGCATGCTACTTTTTATCCGACTGTAAAAATCATCAACCCAGCTTCTTTTTTACAGGAGCACCTCTTCAGTATTCGCAACTGTCCGTCGTGAATACAGAATGCTGTATCACATTAATTTACACCGTCAAGACACTTCCATTTACATGAGTAAACTGCATTTTTACGTTGAGTTTTATTCCATTATATTGCAGGACATCCTACTGAAATGTTTTCTGCTCACCTCTCATTTTGATTCATAATACACTCTGAGCGGCGAATGTTTTCTTTTTTAATTCGCCTCAAACAATCTACATGGGGTTTATGGGAGAGAAATATATTGTGGCCGGATAACCTTCAGTTTTTCTACATGTTAATGTCCTCACCAGGTGAAATTACTACAATTATTCATTAGGTCCTTTGAATTTTCCCCAAAATGTAGACTTACACAACAGTGATCTCAAAGATAGAACGTGGATGTAGACAGTACGAGTAACTGCCCTCGATAACGTTAGTGCAAAAGTGCTCATCAAGAACAATCGTTCCATCGTTCACTCCAATCTTAAGGACAGTTTTGCTTTTCGATTTCAGCTAGCTTCCTTTTCTTCGGTCGTAATCAAACCACAATTATTGTCCAAGAAATAACCACTCAAGTGCTTGAAGTCTCTTGCATTGTTCACCTTTAAAAGCAACCTCCTCTCACCTTTCTGGTTTTTTCATTGTCCCCAAAAACCCTCCCAAAACGAAGCATTTTTAAAGTACAGTCGAAAAACTCACGTAAACGGGCGTCTGCTAATAGTACAGTTATGAGCTCCTTCTAAGTTTGTTGTGTGGGTTGGTTTGCTATTGCCTGGGTTGTTACATACTTAAAACCTTTCGTCCAACACGCAATCAGTACGTGGTAACCGTACTTATGCTGCAAGCGTACAAAGTAACACTAAAAACGTGTGTACGGGTGAACCAAAACAATGGGAACCAAGGCTAGTCAAGATGAATGCAGCGGTCCAGCCAAGCATTTCGTCGAGCACGGATACCACCTGATGACATACACACACACACGTTCACAAGGCCGACTAGTCAGTAGGCCATCCAATCTGTATTATGGCCGAGGCATACAGGTGCGTGGCTTAAGTAGTACACAGGATCCCTTACTTTTCTGCATAGCCTGATGTAATATGACGCTGTAAAGCATGACGCGTTCGTCCTGAATGACAGAAATTCGTGTTGACGACTTTTGTGAGTTCTCTAATACACTAACCCTATACTGGTAAGGTTGCAGGTAAGCTGTTGTCACAAAAAGTTGTGTAAAAGTGCTTTGCAGTCACCTCTGCTCCATCCCGTAACTCATAACTACCTGGCAAACAATCGGCTTTAGCCTTCAAAGGAGTGGAAAAAACAAGATCACACCTCGGAGTCTCAAGTTATCACATGAGGTCGATATTCCAAGGATGCAAATCCAAATGTACTTGGTCTGATAAACTGTCCGCTTCTTATTAGAAGGTTTCTCCTTCTTCTCGTTGAATGTGGGCAGAACTCTCAAACGCTAACCGATAGAGTACTTTTCTCTTAGTCTTGTAGGATGCAGTCCCATAAAACAGCAACTAGACTTCTTAGCCGTTTGAATTTCACCTCCGACAGATATATTCGTGACTTCCAAGACAACAAAATCGCAGTCACTCCGGAATTAATCTGAAAACCTCATCTTCCCCAAGAAAACGGCTTATTGAACTGTAACTTACTTTCACTCCCTTTTGCTGAAAGACAGTCTATTTCGGAATGCCCCTTTGTACTGGATATGACCACAAGCACTGAAAGGGTTGCTGATTGGAACTGCCATTCAGACAGGTTCTACCTGGTAAGTCCAAACAATGACGAAACCGACCGTGGAATATCAAATTACATAGACGACTCGGGGTTTCGAAACGTGGAATATTCAGTAGGCTGTCATCCGTGAGATATTCACCTTCGTTCCCGTTATTACAGTTCCAAAGAACAATTGTTTGCATTGCTGTTAAATATAAGTTAAATAGAGTTGGTTCTGAGACACAACCGTACTTCACGCCAATAACCATGTCACAATCACCAGAGGTCGATCCAAACGACTGCACCTTCGCCTTTCTGTCCATACGCAGCGGTCTAATTAAGCTGATGAATTTATTTGGACAACGAAACTTACCAAGTACCGTCCACAATGTCTCACGACTCACGGAATCAAAGGGCTTGGTGCGAACCAAAAGCAAAGCATATAACAGACGGCCGCGTTTACCACACTTTTCTTATATCTTCCGGATGGCAAACGCCATGTCGACTGTACTGAGACTCACTCAAAATCCACGCTGTTGCAAGCAAACATTAATCCCAAAAACTTTTGCATTGAGTCGGTCCAGGTGGATCCTTGCTAGCACCTTCCCAACGCAACTCAGCAGACTAATGCCCCGATAGTTCTCGGTGCATTGCTTACTGTTGTCACCCCTAAACAAAGGTACGATCAGAGCCTCCTTGAATTCTTCAGAGATCCTTTCTTCCTCTTAGATGAATTTAATCAAATGGAGCAAGATACAGTCTAACCCTAATCCACTATGCTCAAAAAGTTCCACTGGCAACCCATCACCATTTGATGTCTCTCCGCTTCACAGTTGTCCAATAGCTCTCTGTTACTCAGTTAAATCTGGAACAAGAGCGGCTGCGCTTGATATATTATCGTGATATGCGAATTAAGGTTACCAAACCAGTGGTAACCGACCAATTTAGCAAATTATCAGTTTGTTTGAACCAAATTCTCAAGACGTCCTTCGGTTGAATGCCCTAAAAGCCAGGGTCCCCGTCAATCAGTGTTTTTTTAGACTGAACGGAAGGACCAACAAACGCCGTAAACGGCTCGTAGAGCTCTTTGTGTTGTCCGCGGTCAGCGCAGCCCTTTAGAAATTCACCGTACGCTTTCAATTAGCCGTCCTTTTTCCTTCCAAGCTGTTCGGCGAGTTGACGCCTAATACTCTGGAATATGATCCTTGTGTCTCAATGGCTTGGGTCCCTCATCCAAACAGGAGACGCCTCAGTTTTCTCTTGTATCAAGCTGTAGACAGCTGCATTGTTGCTGTTGACCCAGCCAGGATATTTTTAGTGCTGAGTATCCGTTGCTTTGATTGCCGCAGCCGCGATCTGCTCCAAGTATCGTCCACAGTAAAGCCTCCCAGAGGAACAGGAATTGCACGCTAAAAAACCGTGATTTTCTTCCAATTCTCCAATCACCTAACATCTGGTGTCTGCGGTTGTCTGGATGGTCTACGGAAAGCACGCTTACAACATGAGTACACAACTTGATCCTGACCAGCCTTTCACCCTTGCTCCTTTCAGCCCAGCTTACTACTCAAGTGTTACGCAATTCACAAATGTTGCACTGTCGCATGATCACGTACTCGTGCAAATGGATGAGTCTACATAGTGATATCACGCGTGTCTAGCTAACTCCGAGTGTTTTTGATAGGCAACTCGTGGGCAGTACATAGGCAGCGCAGACGACCGCCGTTCCCATTGGATGCACCAATTCTGAGGACTCCCGACCGAGTTGCTGAGTCAAGCCTAACTCGCACGTTGAAGTCGCCCAGAACAAACAGTCGGCCACTCACGGGTCTTCGGCTAACTGTGGTGAACATCTGGTAATACAACTGATCCTTTGTAGCATCAGTGTAACTCGAGGTCGGAACTTAAACACTAGGAAATGTAGCAGTCATACTTGGGTCGAATCATAAGAGTGTGCATATCAATCTACAGTTGATGCCGTGCAGTTAGCCTACCATCAAAGAAATGATACGATCAGCGGCAAAGAAGGGTACAACGTGCTTCCGAGCATCTTCTACCAGTTAACTTATCCAGTGGAAGGCGTATTCAACGTCTAATTCTCGATATCTAACTTGGTTTGCAAGCCTTATCTTACGTTATGCTCAGTTCGGTTTTGTGGCGATTGCAGCGGTGGGGCATTTCGGCCCTCTGAGGTTGCAGTATTGCAGCAGCATGCCCGCAGTCCACGGCCGAAGTATAACATCTTGCGTCTAAGTGTATGTATTAGACTGGCATACGGGACCTCGGGTTGCGTCACTAATTCAATATTTCGATCTGCGGGACAAAAAGTCGAAGTTTCTTGACAGATTCTAATTGCAGCCTTTGAGACAACAAGCTATAAGGCTTTCTTCGGGATCCCATCCGGAGACAATAAATAAAAAATCTGACTTAATTGGCAGTTTGGGGCTAACCAAGCCCAGAGGAGCAGTGAACACAACTCTGACGGCTCATTTCCACTACTGCTGTGCACAGTAGCAGTACTGTAGGCTAGACCAAGCCTCAACGAATAAGGGCGGGTTTTCCTACCGTACACGATGATAAGCCGACGGTCACGATCAGCCGCTGAACGACCACAATGCTCTTCTGTTTGAGAATACATTTTCTAAAACCCTGCATCAGTACGCGGAAGATAGCCTTGTTGCAACCATAAATATAGTTTTGTTGCTTAGGCATCTCTACTCAGACCTCGGCCTATATTAAACAGTTAAATCTCGATGGACCGAAGTCATAATGAGCTTAGTCTTACGAGTCAGAAGAGCACACAAGGCTGACCACCATATCAGTGTAGTAGAATGTATATATATATATATATATATATATATATATAATATCGAAGACTGGAAGCCAGTAGTTAGACTAATCAATGTAGGGGACGAGACGTACACATACCTGCTTAAGATAGGGTACATAATGCGCTTACGTTAATAAAATTTATGTAAACAAGCACACCGATATTTCCACGAATGTGAAACCCGAAATAAATCCCACAGTAAACAAAAATACTACCTTGGGAGTTCGACTAAAAGGCATACTCTTATAGAGTTTACCTAAAGACAGACCATTTAACCTAGTCAGGACGGCGAACGGCCTCAACACATCGTTGTAACCATAGCCAAAATAGATAAAGCGGAGTATACACGCACACATAGTCAAGTCGATCGGTTCCATCGTCCCAGTGTTTAAATCACCGCGGTCCACGATCGACAACACCCGGATGTTGACAAACTTTTCAACACTACTGACGAGTTCCAACAACAATGAAACTCGAGCATAGTAATTTTTTTCCAAGAATGCTGACTGAAGAGTCTATGGAAGTGTGACGGTTGTAATCGATTGTAACTGTTCTACGGCTCATACAAACGTTTCAGAGGCAACGCTAGTCTTGGCACCGACATGCATCAGAGTGAAAATGGACTGAGTAAAGATATAATATTTCCCTAGTGGAAAGCGCTATCACGGTAAGGTTTTCACCAAACGATGGATAATCAGAAGCTACATCAGTGATTTACAAACCAGTAAAGTACTGTCTGAAACTCAACAATTTTTTTGTAGGATCCGAGATATGCCATGTTGTTTTTAGGTTTGCTGCATCATTTGTGGACGATGACATGATGTTTTTAATCATGTTGCCAAAACGCCATGCGAAGCATGAGATGTCTGAGTTTTGTGATCTTGTTACTGAGTCGTGTCTTTTCACTTTCCTTCAGAATGTGCTATTGGCTCATTTTGTCTACATATAGGTACCATGATGCATACAACTTGCACCGAATGAAGTATGATTCATCATAACCACAACGAGACACACGCACAAACTGACCATCCCCTTCGGTGACAAGAAAGTATGGATTCCAAACCACCAACAGAAACGCCTCCAATTTGTGCAGTCCTATAGAAACCAGTTTGTTAACAGAAATGATTTTCGTGGAAACCGTGCTACTCCCTCCAGTCAACCTCGTTCGACCAGTACACACATGTATCGACAAGTCATCTTACATAGTAACCACCTAACCAAAGCCCATATGACTCGAGTGTACTGTTAGCCCAAAATAAACAATGTTCTGGTGATACTATTTTTCGTGACAAGGCCGGCTGGCACAGAATAAATCAGCCCATAGGAATATCCATTTCACCATGGAGCTTGAGTCACCTGAAGTTATTTCGTTCTCAGGTGTCTTCCTATCCCGTCGCTCAGCTGGGACGATACAAAGGAAAGTACACCGTAAGTTAACGTGGACCGGGCAGTATACGAACTTTTAGAGTTTTGTACCTTTAAGACAAAAAATTAATCTTATCGGATATATGATCGACAGGGCTAAGAAATTATGCTCTAGTGACACTCTAGAAGAGGAAATACAATTCACATTTAAAGTACTAGTTGAAACGGTTATCCCGAACAGTTTGTTCACAGGCACATGTCAAATAGCACAAAGTTGAACAATCAGCACACTGTAGAGAAAACGTCTGTTTGTATTTCATTACCTTTTAAGAGTGATAATGCTTCAGACAATACAAGCAACAAACTTAGCATAGCTCTAAGCAAGACCTATTTTGCAGCAAAACTGCGTGTTCAGTTTAATCCCACACCGATTTTGCGCCCTCAGTTGAAGGATACATTGCTTGTTCATGCTGTCTCTTATTGTGTGTACCATTTCGTTTGTTCTTGTGGAACGAGCTGTGTAGGCTGTACGACACCCAATAATAATCAATACGATATACTTGAAGGGCGTTCGTATGTGGAGTACGTGGCCGTGTCAGTTGCGACAACTCTTGATGTAACAGTAGATCGATAGAAAATTTGCGCCAATTTCAGGTTCAACAGTTGATCACTTTTGGGAACGATTTTTAAACGGTTTTCTAACGAGTTTTCACTTCTGACTAAAATTATTCCCTCCTCCAGGTCTGATCCTACAATTTAAGTCGTTATATTAGGCAGCAGGTTACCTTCCATAATGGCCTACCCCACTCATGATCGTTAAAACTCACAGTTGGATTTTGTGAATGTGAAATCCACGAAGATTTACTAAAGTGGCCGTCAAAAGATCCTATCCGGTCATATAGTTTCCTGGAGGATGTAATTCCGTCATTCTACTTCACTTCTTTAACAAGGGTTTTTGGCGTGCTTTTGACCAGCAAGTCACCAGAAATTTGAAACATATCGCTCGATTTTCACCCTACGGTAGTACACCATGGAAGTATAAATCCCAATAGATTTGTATAATCGTCAAACACTTCTGTACAGACTGGCCAATTTAACGCATGTGGTCCACAAAGGAGTCCCACTCCCACAACATATTGAGGTACTATCTAACTGTAAAACAAGTCTTTTCTATTTAGCTTCACACGTGTTTTCAATCACGTAAGTTCAGAACAGCCACTCCGCCAAGTTCTTCTTCGAACATTAACAGCATGCCATCACCGACCGTTCGTCAGTGGTCTTGTAACCCGAAAACTTTGTTCAAAGGCTATACCAATGTCACCTACACGCATCATGACCATTAAAACCGTTAGAGATCACACATTTTCGTTGAGGTGTGAGCCGCTACACACTTTAAAATTAGCTGAATGAGTGGAATAAAGTAAGTTTCACCACCTTTAGTGGTTTTGCTAGGAACAGTTTCATAAGATTATTGTGGAGACATCCAGCTCAAAGGTGATTTTCAACTCTGAATAATCCTCCGTTGCGTTGAAAATTAAGAGGAATTCCTTTGTCTTGTTCGGGCAAAGTTGAAGGCCCTCTTTTTTAAGTGATAGCCACACGTAAGAATGGGCCTCACAGTTAGCGACTCACAACACAATTTGACAACTATAACAGTTCTGCAAACTCCTGTGTATTGAGATGTATTTATCGAAAAATCACTCCTGCCCTTTCGGAACCTCGTAAAAACGTTATATAGCAGTATTATAACGAACTTCCAATTCTTTCTTCTGTCCAAGGCTAAGGTGATTGTTCATCCACTCGTAAACCACCAATACATCAGTACGATTCCTAGTTCCCAATGTATGGGGGATTGTCAGGTAACAAACACTATTCACTGATCGACCTTTTCAGTCATCGTCTTATGCGTCACGTGCATACTTACCTTAGGATGGAAGTAATACGCGTACATGAAGTGTCTATCGTGGGTTTTTGCGGCTTTCTGTACCAGTCCAGTAAGCATAAACAGAATCCAACTAACATTTCGTTATCACGACCTGTTAAGTTACCAAGCACCTGTCAGTGGCTGGTCCTCATATTATTCCACAGCCTCGTTCAATATATTCAGTCGAGTTCATATAAATGATGACCGTTGATCGTGACCGTCCACAACTCTGTGTAGGAAAACGCTAACAGCAATAGTAAGACTATTTAGATGTTCCAGCTGAGGTTGTTTTAACCTCAATCCGACTAACTAAACTCCCTGTTAGTTATGACTAAGCCTAATCGCTGAAGCCACCGCTTGGAAATTTTCTCGGGCTCTGTTCAGGAGGATTACACGGTACCATCGAGTTACTAAGTTCTTTACAAATTATCAGACATATCGTAATGTAATTAGTTAAGGTTGTGACTGCTTTTCATAAATCCCCGTAGAATACAGAAATTTTGTAGACATGTTTTACATCCACAATATATGGGAAGCTTCACAGTCACCGACATTTTTGGTGTGTAGCTCAACGTACATAATTGATACCCGCAGACAACCGAAAAGATTAGGGTTAGGAACAACTTTCGTGTTGTACCGTTTTTTTTACCGCTGTTTCAATGCCTGATAGTTAATGATGAACCAGGATAGCAGCCCACCTCACGCCTGACTTTTGTGTTTGGTTACTATTGCCCGTTTCCAAACATCTTCAGAAATGTATGCCTAAATATAACAAATCCTTTGTTCCTGTTTTCACACCTAGGCGCCCGACTGATTTAGAAGAGTTGTCTACTGAACTAGGATAACCAGTATCGTTAAAGAATAGAGGCCGAAGTTCGATTACCAACCAGGCTTTGGTGGGAGTAACGAGAGATGCTGTGATACATTTTCATTTTGAAAGCAACCCAATGTCACCGAGTAAAGTAAGAAACCTACTTGAGCAAGCAACTGTGCATGGACTGTTACACAATCGATTTGAAATAAGACATATTTTAATAAAAATTATGTATTCGGTACAGTGCAATAAAAAAGAAGACAAGACCAATGAGACAACAAACGGAAACACATTTAGAAATAGAATTGCAGATTATCATTCTGTCTGTACCTGAACGAGGTGTTATGTACAAACTCAATGCCTGTCACAATCGAAGTGATCAACTGAGCAGACTGGCTAATACTTTGTCCTCTAAATAGATATTACATGACGAAAGGTAAAAACAAAGTACTGAATACATTTTTAGACTATGAATCTTCTTGCAGCGCCAGTGAGCATGTGCGAAAGAATTGGAATTACTGCTTCCTCTATTCAGCACTGGCGAATGCAATAAATGTACAGTGATGGGTGGAAGGAGTAACAACATACGGAAATCCTGAGGTTGTCCCAACTGACTGAGGAAAACGTTGCACGAATGACAACTGAAAAGTCCACAGACTACGTCAGCAACAACTTTTTGCAAACATCCTTTGCGTGTCATATCCATTTACACATCAGTAGAAATTTTTTTCACTCGAAACTATTCTTAATCAAATTTTAGTGAGTATACCATTCATTTCTTTCAGTGCTTCCAAAGAATGTTTGTTGTTAGGGCCGCAACGTCCTTGGCTTAAACTGTCTGTTAAAGTTGATTGTGAATCTTTTCGATCAGTTTCAGAGGGCTGAACCAGCAGATCGGAATCTACATTCATCAGTTCACCGTTGGACAGATTGTGACCATTCAAAACTGACTGATCTTTACCATTCAGCGACGGGATTACTTGTGGAACTGGACTGTCTCGATTTCCGCATCCAAATAATTCGCTCTCCACTTTATTCCCTTCTTCTGATGAGTCACACGTGTTGACGTTTAGGATAGGGGATTTTTTAAAACTTTCTTTTGACTGGTCCGTGTGTTCTTCGTTCTCATAAATCTGCTCACTAACAAACCGATGTGGTTCAGTTTGACCTCGTTGTGAAAACTGTCCACGTAACAACGCGGTATTCTCCTGATCTTCAACTGAAGGCGTACATTCTAAACAGTAATCTTCAGAATGCATCATGCGTTTATGGTGATGAAGCATTTTTATCTCCCTGAAATAGGTTTGACATTTCACACATTCGTGAAGGAATTCGGTAGACTTCAAGTATTCCAATAATCTTAGTAAAGTTTTTTGGTCTTTGTGTGTAGCCCTGAGAAGGTCGTCAGCATTCATTGAACCGATTGAAGTTACACTGCCGTCTCCATCTTGCAATTCGTTTAGGGGATGACTTTCTTGTATGCTGAGAATGTGAAAAGAAACATGAGAACAAATAAACATACCAAAAAGTCTTGTAAAACGAGGATGAGACGGAAATTAGTTATTTGTTTATCTGCAAACATGCCTAAGACGACATTAGGATTCCCAGCATTAAACAAAAAGATATCACTTCCACGGAGATGCTATTTGTTCTTGCTGTTTGTACCTCTGTGCTATAAATGAATAGCCAAAAACAAAACACCAATGGTATAGGTTTTACACCCACTGTATTGATGAATGTTTGCGATAATATAGACTTTTATGTCAGTGATCTTCAAGATGGCAACGTAACATCCTTGATTCTAGCCATCTACGATGATAAGAACATATTTCGTTAGAAGTAAGCCCGTGACTTTTGTTGGGCAGCATCTCACTACTGGATTGTATATTAGCAACCGCATGACCGGCATACACTGAAACTACTTGTAAAGGATAAAATAGTAAAAGTATTACTGATTAAACTCTCCGTGCACCAAATAGCACAACATATCGATTTCTTTTTCGTCTGAACTCCTCCGGTAATAATACTACCAAGATTTCCATTAAATTACTAGGATTAGTGCTGCAAGACAAAGCTGATATCCACCACACTGTCAGTCCTATATACAACGATTTATACAAATGGTTAGGATAGTTGTAGTGACCTAGTTTCGCTTCTTAATCACTTCACACTTTTATTACCACGTAGATCGCGGTTTATGACTTGTGAACCCTATTGTAAACAGATAATCACGACTGGCAGTCTGATGAGTAGGAGATTCAGTTCGTCACGTGATGAAAGCACAATCGATCATAACTAACCTATCGGGTCTTAACGAGAAGCTTGGCGCTGTATTTGTGAGTGTTGGTCTAGAACCTACAGTATTATTAAGACTGTGGTCAGTTCAAATTTCATTTATATAATGATAAACGCTGTTATGTTCAAATGAGCAGCGGGCTTACTGTTCTTCAGTGTTCTTGGTGGTGTGAAGTTTCTCAGATTCCGAACAAACCACGGGGTTTGTCAGTTCGGATGTGTGTGTTTGTGACGATCTGCTCACAAATTTTGACGGAGAATATTTTGAAGTCTGTCGAATGACAGGGTTTTCAGCCGCCGGCGCTTTATTGAACATCTGTAGGGAGAAAATACTACGGACTGTAGTAATCATTACACACTGTGCTGTACATCAGAACGACGCGCCCCAAAACTCGTCAAGAAATCATTCGTTCACATCCATCGGAAGTTAGGATAACATGTAGATTATCAAACCGACTACGAGTAACCAAAATCATACATAATTTTTTGCATTCGTCGTTGTTTTTTAGCATTAGAGGTATAATTTTTAGGTACTTCGTAGTTGCCCCATGGGAATTTATGGGAAATAACAAGGGATATTGTGTTGAAGATAATCATACTACTGAGATCTAGAAAGTAGCTCATTGTCGCAGGAAACATTCAGGCATTTTACCGTATTGATAGTCGAAATGCTTCGCACAAATTAACCCTGAAATCCCAATGGAGCCCAGGATAACTGGGGGTTCACAATATTCTGTACAAATGGCCGCTTCAAAATCGTAAACATAGCTGTCCCCTTACATCAAGTTCTGCTCCCCGAAAGGGGTGAGGCTTGTATGCAAGTCATGTCACGCTAGGTCGTCGTTGCAGACCACAGCGCACCAAGTTGCATCAGTGTTGATACACCTGGGGCAAAAGAAATGTCCCCCTTTGAAACAACCCAAGATTATTTGTGAGACTTGATCGTGCCCCTCATGAGCAGTATCGTTTCTTCTTCGTTACACTAATCGAGTTCCTAAGCCAAACGCATTACATATAATTCGTGCATTGGTCGAAACTAAAAATAAGTCATTCGCATGCCAGTGAGATGCGCCCGCACATGTCCTTATCACCGAGCAAACAGTAAGAAATTGGGTGGGAAAATCGGTTTGATAGACTATCGAAATGTTTCATAACATATACAACCTGCTCATACTGGTTGAGTTTTGTTGCAATGAGCGAGCAGCTAAGGCAGGTTCGCGCATTTAATTTGTTGAGCAATCCGACTACCTGCATGATCCAAGTGTGGGACAGTGAAAATAAGCGCGTTTCTTAAGTCAACTATAGCTGATACACAATGTTTCCACCAGTCTCAGTCATTTGGTGGGCACTGTGTGCAGTCCCTATGCTGACGCAAACTGAGTCTCAGGGGTCAAGAAGCTATCACTGGTTGCATTTGAATTCGATTAAGTAAATCCGGCATTGAGGTTTTCGTGCAGTTTCTAGACACCCCAAGTTTAACCATTTGAAGCGATACTCCCATTGCAAGAAGCGAACGGAGATAAACTTAATCCAAAAACTGGAAAAAAGGTAAATATTCGGTGATAACCGTACAACCCACAACCTAACGCCCTATTATCAGGAAAAGGCGTCTGTTGCCTACCAGATAGGTGAACGTTTTGGCCCAGGGCAACGTACACAGTAAAGAACCAACCCCAAATTAAGTTGACTTGAAGGAAGTTTCAACGGACTGAACCTCCGCAAACTATCTTAACAGCCAGGCTTTCGATTTGCTCATATTCTTTCGCTTTTCCTAAGGGGCGAGTTGGTGACAAATGGACGCATGGCCAGCAGCATCCAGCTAGGTTCAAAATACCTACAAACCACTTTATCAGGTCAATAGTACCCTCACAGAACCTTCGTTTATGTGTGATACACAACGGGTTAGGAGTAGCTGCATAGCAAATCTTGACCACCTCGGAGGGAGTCAGAATAAGTCGACGTCAACATGTTCCAACACGTCGCACTTGCTGCAGCCGTTTGGATTCATTGAGGGGGCTTAGAGTGGCACATAGAGCCAACAGGAAAAACTTGGTGCAATTAAGTGTGCTGGGAGCCCAAACTGAAATACTGCGACCATGTTATGCATACGGGACTGAGATCTGATAAGGCGACAGTAAAAGTAGCCTGTTTTGTGGATAAAAAAGGAGCTTTTGAGTGAATAGAAAAAACAACTTTCTTCCTCTGCACAGCTTCCGGTTTTGGATGTACACAAGTTTGGTCCAGTTGAAGCTTGATCTCTTTATTATGGTAATTTGCAACTTAGCCATCCAAGAGGGGTTAGATTCCGATGTGTCCGACAGAAGTGAGTAAGACTCATCATTTTATGCGGACTTTGTATCCCACTTTTAGAGTAACAAGGTGGTATTCATTAGGAGTGGAGTTCTCATAGTGTCGCATAGCCATATAGCTTCATTATCTGGCATCAGTCAGGTTTTCCAGAATAAACGAACTATTGATCAAAAGTAGAAAGAATGTGATACGGAATTTTGGAAATAGTCAGAAGCCTCGTCTGATTAGTACGAAACTAAAAATGCACCAATAAACTCTGATAATGATTGCTAGAAACTCTAAAGAATCAAGTGGTGTACCTGACGGAAGGAAGCCAACTAACCTCCCTGAAACATGACAAATCATTTGACTGACAATATAGTGTAGAACGGCTTGTATTCTTTTGCATACAAGTAAGGCCGACTTATTGAAGACGCTACGGAAGTATATTGGTGACGCATATCTATATGAAGATACCTTGTTGATCCTAAAGCGAGAAAAGAAACGTTTCAATCTTGCACGATAATAATAAGAGGGAAGTGTAGCTTTCTTGCCAAAGGTTATTGCGGTCAACAGAAGTGGATTTCGGTAGCTAGTTAGGTGACACCCAGGTGAAACATTCCGCCCATATCCAGGTCAGAAAAACACACAAGTCCCGAACTGGAGTCCTTAAATTTTGGTCGACTTTGTGGAGATGTACTGATGATCCACAATCTACGGAACCGATGGCGACCGAAGCAATAAATTCCAGCGTAAGTCTCGCAGCCTTGTTCACTGCAATATTATATTTTGCCCGGGAGTTACCGGCAAACCAGTTCACCTTCCAACATGTAAACTAGCCCTGGCATACGGATGAAACTGTTCGCCATTAACTCAGACCGACACCCTACCAACAGCCCTCTTATTCGTCATATAGCTGATGTTTGAATCTTACCAACTTGCATGATCCCAAATGAAGGAAGAACTTCCGGATATATCTATTCAAAGCGTGCGAAAATTAATTTAAACATTTGGGATGAATTGCGATGGGAAAAACAGGTTTTGTGCGGTTTTTGTACTAGCGTGTTCACAGGAATACCAGCGGTTACCAAAGAGAGGGGTATTATCATCTGTTATTAATTTGCCCGGTTTAAAATTCGAGGTACAATTGCCTCGCAAATTTTGGACATCCAAATACTAAGCATCTTATACCCTCAAAATTGTATTCTTATTTGGTTTGAACCCCCGTTACTTTTGTTATCTTACACCTGTCGCTGCTGTCTTAAAGTTTAGCTAATATTTCAACCGTTTCAGGTGTCCACATTCTCCCGTCGCTCAACAGCCAGCAAACAGTACGATTAAGCACCCAATACCTGATGGTAAGTGACAATCACGAACAACCGCATGCTGTCTACATACGGTGTTCCAGAGTACGAGAAAAAGCTGAAAGTTAGAGCGCTATCTAAATGTTTTCTTGAGTCCTAAGTGAATATTGATCAACATGGATGTGGAGGTGACGTTACAAATCGAATGAACACGACCAGAAGTAATGGCGAAACTCGCCACGCAGCCAAGTTGATTACACTCGGACCGACCTACATTCGTCATGCTCAATGTATCACACGTAAATGAGGCTGAACAGTTTAGACAGACAGATAAGCTGAGTTAAAAATAACCTGATCAACTTCGCCAGTAGTTGTGACAGTAAACTATTCTTTGTGATTCTACCAAAGATTCACACAAATAATGCGCGCATAGTAAGTCATCAGTACCCGTTGATCAGTGTCGGAAGTGGAGGATATATTCCAGTGACAGTGTTCAGGATAGGAAGGAGGTTCTTCAGGTCTAAAAACAATCAAATGTAAAAGTTACTGCACATCCTCTTGAAACCAGTTTCAAAACCTCCACAGATAAAGTAGCTAAAGGAAAGAAGGTCGTATTCAAGTGAGAGTTCTGAAGATTAAAATTTTAAGACGCGTATTTCAATCGTGTTCTCTTACAGGCAATGTTTGATTTACGCAGCTCTGTTTGCTTATGTACAGGCAATATGCACCTAAAAAATTGACGTGCATATGACAGTCGGCATGCTATTAAGTTGGCTGTCTGAAGAATATCCCAGTCCCTCCTCATGGTGCTCGTGAGAGCGCGTTAAACTCATGATCTCCACATCCGCACTGTTTGACTTACTATTGTGATTCGTAAAAGCAAATGAATTGCGCCCCCGCTTTTTTTCACACCGTGCTATCCCCGAATAATATGTGCACAATTCAGGGCGTGTGCTCGACAGACATTATCAACTGCTACCAAGTTGTGCATGCTAGCTTATAGTCGCTGATTGCCTGTGATCACCTCTGACGCATACACGACCATTGTGAGGTTGTGGCTGGAGCTTTCCCCACTTTGGGACATGTAAGTTAGCGGCCAGGGTTAACTAAGTGCGTTTGGTACCATTCATTTTTACTCAGTCATTATACAACATCTATACTGCGTAAGTATAACACAAAACAATGACACTTGTTTACCTACGGATTAACTTTGAATACAGTAAACTCGACAATAAATACCATAGGTTTGATTCTGAAACACTGTTTCGATTGAGTTGGTCAAAACAAGTAGTTATCATTGATTTGCCATTATTCAGTGTATTAATCGTGTTAACATGCCAGTTGATATGAGGAAAACCATGCTACCAGGTGGTAACTAACCGAGAGCCAACCCACTGTCATCCCGAATCTTTTACGACTCGATTGATTTGCTGGTAACATCCAATTATCAAGAACCTGATCATTAGACTTAGTTAAAAACAACCAACACGCTTCTTGTAACCTTTTTAAACAGTTTATTTTGAAAAGACGAATGATTTCAATAAAGCCTTACATTTGCAATATCAAATGTTACTTGTGTGTAAAAATTAAAAGCCTTTCGTATAATGTGGTTTGTAAATTAGAAAACTTAACAAACAAATTGTGAGTTACCACCAGTGTAATTCAGAGCGGGTGGTTTGTGTGCAAACTTATCTGATCGCGTGCCGTGCACAACCGCATTCACAGCAGTCAGGTTTATTATATTCAAACGAGACCGAAATTCGTGAGGCTATTGTTGCTCGTGACACGAGGTAGGCACATAGTCCAAATTGCAGCGCCAGTGATAAACAGCTAACTAGAATGTCAACGTATACCGTGCATTCTCTATACGGATGCCTTCAAGTTTCGAGTGACTTGGTAATCGGATAAACTGGAATAAGTGACTATATAAACTGACAGTTTCAACGATACACGCACTTGAACACAATGCAACTGCTCTATCATCTTGACGTGAGTAAAAAGAGTTGGATAGATCGAGCCAGTGGAGTGGGGTGATTTGTTGGTTGAAATAGGGGGAATGTATTTCATCATATCAAACTATCGTTATACTTTCCCATGCTTGAAATTTTGCCTTTTCCTACATCTCCCTTCACAGAGCTCACTCCGGGTTGGGATCAGTGAGGCAGGTGTGCATGTAGCTATTGGATATGACCAACAAAATACAGCAATCCGTGTTTGTTAGACTAGTTCATTTTATTAGACTTCTGATCGGTCTCGATGCAGCGTAGCTTCAGAATGATGAACAGCGGAAAATATGCCATCGCAACAAGAACGAAATAACAGTCTAAATGATGCAGATGACTTTTAATTGTTTTGTTGACCACAACAGGAAAGTAATTGAACCAGCCAATGTACTCGTACTCAAATTTAATTTCAATAGTGAAAAAGGAGGTTTAGCTGTAAATAAGTAAGTAATTTGACGGAATCACTTCCCAACCATAAAGTTTTGTTCAGCAGCATTCCGTTAACACGTCTACACTCCCGCTTGCTTGAGTATTGCAGGACATTGTTGCTATTTCAATGAGACTGTGATCCGGCACAAGCCCGGAAACTTTAATACGGAGTTAAGTGATCACTGAAGCTTGCACAGTGGTGGCCTGCACGAGAAGCCTTCAAAAAACAGTTGTTGAGCCTAATACAACGTTAGCAATTGTATGCCATCCATATCCTGTCTGGAATTCTGACGTCCGTTTTGCGGGGAGAGGATAGTTTTCGTCCCATGTTTAGTTCCCTTAGTACACTTCACTGGCATTTTACTACGTCTCATCCATTGATATGTTTCTGTAGAATAGCTGTGCATAGAGAGGGAAAACTTAAAATTATGCTTATCGCCTCCTGGATTGTAATCAATGAATCAATACAACTGTTGGAAATTCTGGTTTCCAAAAAACTAGGAAAAACTTCTGACCGGTGTGACACGATAGTTAACTGAGGCATTCAAAGTGTCTACGTTACTAGGATGGCCATGTTCTCCACACACTATTACACCACTCCCCTCCGTTTTAAAAATTGCATTCAGGAAGATATCTCATAGCAAGCTTTGACTTCACTGGAAAAAGATGTTTTGAGTTAGGTGAAACATCGTTTACCCTAACCAGGACCGACAGATTGTCGAACTGTCTCATTCATTTTGGTCTGTGTCTCTAATAATTGACAAATACCATAAAATGATTGGTGAGAACTGGTTTGTAAGTAACCAAGTCCCTACTTTTGTAAGCTCCATGGTCAACACAATCACGTAAGGCTCATGTTTGTTTATTCGTTTGCCTGGTTGATAGAATACCACCGTACCTGCCGTCACGCTTGGGTGATCCGTTGACAAGTTCTTCGTTGGTATGTGCGCGTGTGAAGAACGGGAAGAAAGGAAAGCGGAGAAAGAGACCGAACGTAAACCCACTTAACGGACTGCTGAGGGATGCGCGACTGGGGTATATAATGAGCTATACTGTAACGTTAAGCGCAAACTCATTTGACCGTGCATGCTCCTGTACGAATCGAATAAGCGAAGATAGAAGAGCCAGCGAACAAACACACGAATGGAAGGAAACATGAACGAACGGAAACCCGAGTGACCAGGCTGCCTATAAGTCACAGAGCTAGGAAGCATGTATCTGCAATACCTTACAACGTAGCTGTCAGTCTTTTGAAAACGCACACATTCAATTACGCATATCGGACATCCAAACCCGGGGGGAATCGGAATGGAAATGGATACCCGAGGTATGATGCGATCCAAACGCACTTGTTTCATGCATCGCAAAAACGGGCTGAAATGAGAGCAATTCGGAGTGTCTTCCAACACTCAGCGCACACGTACTGAGCGATATAGAATCCACACAACTGTGAGCCTTTAAATGTTTCAAAGACCCCCATAAGTTGAACTGGCGTTGAGATACACCATCACTTATATGGTCGTAACAGCACATGTGCCTCAGTAATTCAGATACATTGCAGATCGTAAGTTGTGATCATATTCTGCGTTTTGTATCGGTTTGTCGACTGGAAGGGGGCTTAAGTTTGTATATCTAGCGCAGTACAATAAAGCTCCTAATGTTTAAAGAGAGTTTGAACTTTGTATCGAACACAGTCCAGTGTGTACGACAGCGTGCCCACATATGCGCGGATATCGCAACATATTTGCAGAGGTGTTCATAAGTTATGATAGCTTGAAAGATGTAGAGTTCATTTTGATTAATGCGGTGAAGACTTCAGGTTACTAGCATGAAGATGAAATCTGATAAACTCCGAATCCAACAGGTTAACTGGGGACAAAAATGATACACATAAACATCCCACAAACGGGATTTCGCTGAACGTAAGGTCACCCCGACGCATAGGAGAGCAGTTACACTACAAGCCGGAGGGTAGAACAATTTTCTATGTATGCTAAGGGTGAGCGAGGCCTAACACGGCTGGTCAAAATGTAATCATTCTTATAGTTTCACTGTACATGCACAAAAATGAGCTAATCCAGGACACTTCGACACCAATATGAGGTGCCTCTGGGTTGTTTATGTCAGTGTATAAATTGTGGAGAGTACAACTCTGGACAATTCAAGCATGGTAGCATAAATGTGGATTAAGTTGCATTATTATTGATAACCGGGTTTGATCCACTTCAAGTTGAACATCTCTCACGATTCACCTCAAAGTTCGCATTTAGACGAATATCTACCTCTCTGAAATACATACTATACTGGGGTTTCGCTCTTATTAGAGCTCATTAGCGGTGCACATTTTTGCCACGACTGGAATTACTACTCTGCAGTCACGCTTCCATGAGGTAGCCGTGACGACCACTGTGCGATTGACATCATATTAGGCATGACCAAATTACCACATCTGAACTTTGCAAAAAAAGGAAAACTATAACCGCGTGAGTGGTTACCAAAATATGTTGAACTGTCAACAATCTCGTTATCGAACGAGTGAGATTTGCAGACAGTCTGACAGGTTCAACTGTACTACAAAAGCGACCTCCGACTGAACGCTTCAAATTTAGCAAACTGTAAACAGTACGGGTGCATGAAATGTGATTCAAGTGATAGACACCAGCTCCCTCGTTAAGGTCTGGATTAGTTCAATGCAACATTTCATACAAGTGAAGCCCATCTGTCATAATCCAACGCAACTCACAAAACAGCAACTTACAATTAGCTGTAATAAAGCTTACCAGAAGGTAAGCCAAAACTGGTTAAAAAGCTAACCGTGAAACTGCAGACCGTAACTTTGTATTCATTTATTGTAAGCGAATGCGATCACTCTGAACCGGAACTACTGTTATCAACAGAATTCTCGTTTTAAAGCCAAACCAACTTATCCCACACTACTGAATAACTGCATTAACTACTATGCAGTTTCCCTGATAACGACACACGTGTTAGAAGTTCTAATGCCGAATGTGGTAATTAGGCAAGTTCATTAATAAGTAACCCATGTGTTTTGAAAATATGCGTGTGTTGTGTGTTCTCACTAGTGGGTCTATCCTATGTGGGTGTAAGTTGGAATTAACCAGAAACTTAAGATTGTTATCATACTCGACAATGTACACAGGACGGTGTGTGTTCGCATTCATGGCAATGACAGGTGAGGAAAATATCATGAAAACATGTGGGCGTACACTCCACAAGTGCGGCATTAAACTAAATAGCAAGTGAGAAGTTAGGAAAATTGTGTAACATTTTTTACACCTTTTAAAAGAAAGAAAACGATAACTAAGGCTGCAGTTCTTCAGTCTTGGAACTAAAATTAGTTGTAGTTGCGGTTTTACGACTGAATTCAGTACCGATTATCACGAGAACACAATTTCGGTACAGCGGACAGCAGTTAGGTTTTGCGGAGCACAGCTCTGTCTACGAATGTCTACAAATCTGTGTGTAACTTCAAAAACGTTTGATTCTCAGGGCGTGGAAACTCATAGCCAAAAGTGACTTCTCGTTACAAGTTGAACTTAAAAGATTAAAAGCACAATACGAACAGTCCCATCAGGCTGCCAATCAAGAACAATGTTACATGAATACCGACGAATCCAGTACCGATCTTAGGAAATGTAAAAGTGACTTAGATTAAGAAAGGCTTAATAGAGTTTTGACGAGGTTATCCTGGTCTAAAATCACTTATTGTTTAGGTTGGAGGGAAACTAGTTACCTTCAAATCAGAAGTGTCACAGTTGAGAATGTAAAAAAAAAACCACAAAAGCGGGTGGTCAAAAAGATTTCGCAGTACAGAATAAAAATGAAAGGTGTGTTGATGGACTGAGTCACTTAGTTTGCACATTGTAATAAAATAGTAAAGGTTTCAAAAGGAAAAAAACAAACGTTGTTTCAGAAAACCCCTGTTATCTTCTATTCACAATTTTAGGAACTGCCTGAGTTTGTGAACCAACTGAGCACTGAAGCCTAATCGTTCAGATACTGAAGCTGAAGCATCCGGCAGGAATGTTCTTTTTTTCATCAAAATTTCCACTCATTACAAGTGAAAATGACAGAAATTAAGCTTTTTCAACAAGTGACTTGGTGAGATTCTGCTTCCATTCATCCCTTCGAATGAATTGGTAATAGGTGATTTAGTTGACAATTTTAAGTAGCAACTAGCGGACAAAATGTGTATGTTTCAAATCACCATTCCACATAGCTCACTTTGTGCCATGATGCGAAATTCTGCCTGACACACCAAGTTGAATGCGAACTGAGAAACACTTATCATTACTGGATAAGATAATCAGAAATTCGCACAGCTTGAAGCTTTAAAATTGGTATCACCTGTAGTGAATCAACTCAGGTATTGTCTGTTCCAAATCAACTGGAAAATGTGATACAACAGAATATAATTCAACAAATCGCCTTCGCGTCTAAATGGTTAAACTGTTGTCATGACCCTGTTCTTGTGGTCAATGTTCTTTGATGTATGCAGGATCCCCCTACGAACCACCGTTTTGAATCTGTACAGTGGTAACGATACCGCTTGCTAACCTAACATTAGTGAGTAAAACGAAAAGCACTTGTATTTCTCGAAAGTCTGTGCACAAGGGACTTGATGACAACCCGATCTTCAGACGATATCAGAGTTGCACACCAGTTTTTTAGAAGTTTAAACTACCGGCTTGTAAATTTACGCAGATAGTGTTGCACGTAATTCTCAGTTACATCTGTACGACAGGCTAAGTAACCGTTAGTACTTTGGAATGCCTCAGTAGAATCATTTCCCACTAGATGCCGAGATGAACAAGTTAGACATTTGTGTGACTATAGAGGAGGGGTCTTGCGGTTAAACTTTTATAGTGAGCTATAATTCATATGGGATCAAGGAAAACTGTTGATGCAAGGGAATTTCCTCTACAGACCGTCAGAATTTAAAACAACAACACTGGTAGAATTGTTCTAGAACAAACAGTTGCGCCCACAACAAAAACCGAAAACAATCAATGACTAAAAAACCGAGCACGCGTGAATTTGACAGTTTAATCGACACAGTCCAGGCGTCACACACATGAAGGTCAGATAGGCGTTCGGAAATCTTCATTCGTGTACAGCATTGCTTTGGAGCCCCAGTGCCCTGTAGTAGTGCATATCCTCGCCACTACCGGGACTTGAACCACGGACACACTGTTTATGAGGCAACCGTGTTTACCACTACGCCACTGACTTCACATT
>LUCH01001351.1:27368-126374 GCA_013368495.1 Paragonimus heterotremus
GATGACCCCTCGACTAGGACTTCTCTCCTAGTTAAAATCACAGAAATCACTGACTTGTTGAGTGGTACTTGATTAATGATGAGTAGTAGGGGATTTTGATTTTCATACGGATTGAACCTCACCCACTAGTGATCGCAGCTGTCCCATTCCCACAGACTTTCCAGTCGGCCCCTTTCGAAAAGAAGCACTAGACAGTAACCGTGTCTCCTGTTGAGGCGATCGGGCAACCGGATGATTACTCGCAAGCGAAAGTGGTTAAGCGTTCATAAATGATAATTCGGTAGTGCCCAATGTGAAGTCAGTGATGCAGTTGCAAACACGGTTGCCTCATTAAAGCGTGGCCGGAGTTCTAGTCCCGGCAGTGGCGATGATATGCACTACTGACCAGCTCTAATGAGGGCGAATCCCGAGTATATTGTTACTGCTGTTCGAAAGGGGCCGACTGGAATTTCTATGGGAATGCGACAGCTGCGATCAATTGTGAGTGATGTTCAATCTATATTAAAACCTAATTTTACAGTAGGAAGAAGGCATTGTTGTTATGACGTAGGTAAGGAGAGAACTTACAGAACTTTCACGTGCGTGCACCCAACTTTGAACGCGTACAAACAAAGGTGGACTCCATAGTGAGCCACTTCAGTTCAACCGAAATGAAGGAATGATCGATATGGTTGGTGCTTAGACCAGCAGTTTTTGTATCTGCCTTGACTCATTCAAGAAAACTGACATCGCACAAACATAATTTACGATTTACTGCCCGCCACAAATGCTACGATCCAGCATGAATAAAATATCACGGTCCGCAACATGAACTATCCTGACAAGTGAACATAACAGAGGTAAGTGATGGAGTCAGGTCGATCGAACTAAGTCGAATAATAGTGGAAGAGAGCTTATTGAAAAAGCCTTAGGACATGGAAAGTTTACATGTAAATTTACTGTTTATCCCACCGCACTGGACGGCAATGAACCGGACATGGATATCGCCTGGATTACTACGTGCTTGTTCTACGTGGGGAAATGAGCTGCAGGAACATGTGTGTGTTCTGATGTTGACCGGAGAGTACGACGCAAACATACGAACATGTGCTGTTGTGTTCGGACATGTGCCATATGAACCCAAAATCTACCTTCCCTACCCAGTGTGCTGGCTAGGTCTGTACAGTGCGTGTGTGTGTGTGTGTGCGTGTGGTTGCGCATCGAACTGCCTCGAGTACAACATGTTGCAACGGCCGTGCTATTGCTCAACACAACGACACTAACACCAACATCTTCGGCGAGCACGACCGCACTCAAACTACCCTCTTCTTCAGTCTCACTAAATTCGGGCACCCCCCACTCGACTCAGTTCACTCGAGTGAAGTAGGTGAGGTGGGATTGCATGCGCCATCGGGAGCAATTCACACGCCTTGACGAGCGCAGAAGCATGCGTATACGCATACACACACAATCCGATGTACAGGAGTGCGCAAACACGCGCGGTCGAGCAAATACATTGGAAGGTCGAACAATACATGGTGGGCAGGTAGGTGGGTCAGCTAATGGGTGGTAGGCGGACCGATGACCGAGCTTTTCCCAAACGCTGTCGATGCAGTTCGTCACCCGTCATTGCTCTAGCCAACGTACAGACTAAGTACCATTTCCCTTGGGGTCATGCTGCAACATGGTAAACAGCCGTGAGTCAGACAATGGCACGGCTCAGTAGTCGAACGCACAAAGGCCATGCTTTGCGTTACGTGAGCTCTAGGCGCATGCGAGGCGGACTGGAGATTTATACGTGAGCACGCAGTGCGGACGCAACCCCGCTACTGTCAGACGAACAAAGAGAAATCGCTAGGTAAGAGATGTCGTTAGGATGCGTCGAATGAGTAAACGTGGGTACAAGCGAGTGAGAAGTGGCAGTGGAGCAGATGAACTAGCCTGAAAGAGTACGTAGGCCGAAAAACGCAGGGCACGTATGCGTGTGTGTATTCGTGCATACGGGTTAAAGTTGCCCAATCGATCACCCACAGTCGGTTGCCTAATCGCTCGCACACGCTTTGAGAGCACGATCTTAAAATTAGCAAGCTTCACAGACGAACGCGGGACAGAAACACATTTTTTGTGTGGATGCAGCCCACTCAGAAAATACATGAATCTCACTCTGGTTGCAAGTGACAACGCGGCTGACTGGTTACAGCCGAAACGTTTCGGAGACTCTTTGGGATTCCACGCAGCCATTAAAATCACGGATGTAACGTGGAAGTCGCCTTAATCAAATGTGGTAGTTAGGTGTACAAATATATTTCATGATCTTATAGTTTGATCACAAGAATATCGTTAAAACCCTAAACGACCCGTAATTTTTACAGAGGTGACGAAAACAATGCAAAGACCTGCTGCCAACTTTAAAATAAGTTGCTGGGTATGCTTCACATAATGATACCAAGTAAGTGTGAGATTCATACACTGGTACCAGAGTACATGGGAAATTCCTTACCGGTTGGACACTGTAGTCCTCATCATTGGAAGGTTTCGGATCGACTAGCTTTGATGGCTGACCATGAATTACAGGCAGATCCGTCTGGGCTGGCACCTCACACTCGGTGGCTTCAGGAGATTGATTTAAGTGATTAGGTCCGGATGTTCTACAGTTGTTCTTCTCCAGTTCCGAATGTTGATCATCTCCGAACAACGCAGTTTTGCAGGTTTGTAAATGGCGTTTCAGTGTGCCATTTTGAGAGAATGCGTTCCCACAATGTTTGCATACAAAAGGGCGTTCACCTGAAACATGCATTAAAGAAAAACGGACGTACAGCAACCATTTCCCTCAATCCATCTGACTAATACAGAAGGATGACAAATGTTTCGAAATGATAGTTCACATACTGTCTCCAGTCAAAACATGTGGCTGTAATGAAGCAAAACGCTGAACACAAAAAGCATCGATTAGAACGATAACGAAACTGACGACCAGAGTAGGTTCTAAATGCACAAGTGTGACGGCTGGCGTGTAATCCGTAAGACCGTGATAATACTGACCGGTGGTCAACAAATACTTTCCAATCAATGAATTAGGCTCTAGCATTTGTTGGGGATGGTACATTGTTGTAGCACGTGTGCTCCTTTGTCAAAGTTGTCGACGTTTGCTGAGTTCTTCCTAGAAAAAAGTCATCGCATCTGCAACTGAACTGGTAGGTACAATGTAAGGCAGACGCGGCTGGAAGTAGTGGTTTGATAGGTGTCAAGAGTATCATTAACTCTGAGGCTAAAAACTTTGATCGATGAGTTTCTTCATCACACCATAGTTAATGTCTGGTTTCGACGATCGTCTCCGGTGATGTGCGACAAGCATAGGTTTGAACAGGATCAGTGAACTGTCATCCGGAAACAACTGCCTTCCTTCCATACTATTCAAAACGAATTAATGACTAGAACATGTAGTAAAACCCGGAACCAACGAAAACATATTGCACACTCATCGGACTTGTTACACGAAACTGATTGGCAAATTACTTGGAAAATGTGTATAAAGTCAAGATTGTCAGACTGAACTCCATCACTTTCGATCAGTGTTTTACACAGCGATCTGGTATATAATGATGTTTATATTGTTAGCTCGAGACAGCCCGGTCAGAAGAAAATCGACAACCGAGAATAGATTAGGTGGTTAGAACACCGGTTATTTCGAATGTCCTGGTTTAATTTCAAGTAGTGTGATTGTCCCCATATGTTTACTAAACATGTAAAACACCCTTTTAATGATAAGAGACATTCGTAGTTAAATTTACTCAGGAGATGAGGGATAGTAAAGTCACCAGAAGATAGAAAAATGACGTTGTCTTAGTCAACTATGTAATTAGACCTGGAAACCTGCAGTGACTTGTTTACAAAAATCATAGGCAGAACCGAGCGGCAGTTAAGTATTCGGGTCAACGAACACATTCCATTTTAGGTTCGCAAAACTATCATAGACATCACAATAAACGGCTCAAGTCAGAATGTGACAAGTCACAAGGAACCAGCATCATCGATCGCCCGACACCCGTTGACTTGTCAACCCCAACTGAACCTGAAGAAGTCTTTTCGGATACGCTACGCAACAAAAACATCGAAGGCTTCTCCGGTTCGCGGAGGCGGTAGGAGTTAGCAAATGGAAGCCACCCCTCCGCGTACAGAATGACTTGTTCGTCAGCACCAGATTGCCCTAGTAATTGATGTGTATTGATGTATGTGCATGTGTGTGTGTTTGTTGATTTTGTTGTTTAACTTCACAATGTCACCGAAATTTGTCATATAAATCCACAGACTGCAATATGTACCTGAAGTGCTGCGAAATATGCTCGATAGATATATTGTGCGAAAACTGTTCCTGACTTCTCTGTTCAAAAATCATTCCGTTTGCATCTGCAGTGAACTCAAAGTAGACTGTATCTCATAAATCAGTTCACAGTGTGAATATATATCTGTTCTTGATTATCAGATACTCAGTGTTTTACTAGAGGTAGGTTTAGATTACTGTTATTTTGTATGTTATTTCATACTCAATAAGTGTTCCCTGATAAAGGTTGTACTTTACGAAATGCGACACGGAAGGTTGCACCTCAAAGAGATTACTAGGTCAGCCATCAGAAAAACGGAAGAATTAAATTATCATTCATAAAATACACACTAACCTAAGATCATTTCCCAAAAACCTTGAATAGAAAACAGGTATCAAGAGATAATTCCTCCTCTTAAATGGTTTTATCGGAAAGCAATTGGAAGTATTAATTTACCATACGCCCCGGTTTCTATAATCGTTTTCATCGTATTCAGCTGGCACTGGTCGCACGTTAGTCACACGTCTCTCACACCAGCTAGTCCATGTGTCCTCTTATTGGGAGGTACATCTGTTTAAGACGGTGTGTCGGTGTGTGGGTTTGCGCGTACTCACAGTCTTACCGATCCTGGTGACCTGTCAATTGTGGCCCGGCACATTGTGCCTGATACGAAACAACAACAACAATTCGCTGGTGAATTAAAAACCGACAAACACACAAATAGGCATGTGTTTACATACAAAAGAGAACCGACCACCCGAACCGATACCGCTGATGCCTGGGTGACCTTAGTGGTTGACATTGACGTGCTAAGTTAATACATTAGTCCACGGACCTTCAAAGAATTTACTACCAATGTCTGAAAGGAGGTTAGTGAGGACAAATGCGCGCGCAAACACACGACTCGTCGAATTGGCCGCTTGCTAGATTGGCAGCGAACTAAGTCGGAATATCTTTTGTTTGGAACTATTTCTATATTACTCTGAGAGAATGCACAACGGGAAAGCAGTCTGCTTTATCGTGCTATAATCTTGGTAACAAATTCAGAGAGATGAGTGTATTAAGAAACCTGCTAGCAGATATAGAGAGGGATAATTCAATGGCTGGTGTTCAAGACGCGCTTATCAGGCATTTCGGAGTGATCTACGTGTAACTACTGATCGCACCACCGTTTAGGTTCTATAAACACCTTCTCACGTGGTATTTCCAATTGGGTTCGATTCAGTTGCACTGACTTGCTGAGACAATCTACTGTCATCCGCAGTTTGGTCGTACACATGCGCTGTAAAAATCTAGCTGGTGTTTCCGTTCATTGTTCTGTATTTAGTCAAGTCACAAGTTTAAACCAAAAGAATCATAGGTTTCGAAGAGCCACTACCAACTGACTTCGACTTACAAATCAGCTGTAATCAACTAACCGGATGTTAATGTTTTCCGCGTACAAATTGAACAATGGAACAAACCCCGTTTAGACTGAACACAACCGCACAAGAAATTGAGCTATCTTTATCTATGATGAACAATAGAAGACGTCGATATTTACTATTAGGATGACTACTCTTAGTTTGCTGTTTAGAGACCTACTAGTCGCATGATAAGCTAGTCTTTCCTAACTCTAATCTAGTTGTCTGTTAAGCAATCTTCTCGTTAAATGCCCACTTATTATCATGAATTAATCGTTCCGATGACTACAATGTGCAAAACGTGGACTAAATCAACTAGCCAGGTGTTATTTTTCAAATTGGACAGAGTACCACCCTGGTGTCACGGCCCTCAATAAAGACCAATCTAGTTCGGATTGGAGTCGAGAAAGCCTACTACCAACTGTCGTTCCAATGGAGGGAATTAGCGGCTAGGCCAAAAAAATCCCACAACTAAAGTAATATGATACGCTGTCGGTGGTGTTAACATATTCACTTCTCATATTAGACCCAATTCCGACTGCTACCTGCCAGTCAGATGTTTTGTGTCTAAAGATCGATCAATTCTTAAACAATATCTGTATCCGTCTTTTGAGCGTAAACCCCAGGAAACGGCCTAGTAGGCTCAAACTAAAAACAAAATATCCGAAGTAATATTTTCAACCAGACCATTGTCTCAAACCTACCGGAAATCGTTTACTCATAATTATTTTTGCTAGCATAAAGAGTCGTGGATCGGAAAACGAGTTTTGCTTAGCCCGTTTTGAAATTCGTATATCAATTAAAGAATTACGAAGATCATAGAATCAGTTGAAAAAAACCGGTAAACTAAGTACTTTTCTGAGTCAAGCATTCGGGATTGAACGTTGGCTTGCTCATGTTGGAGGCACCATCTTAGAATATCGTATTTAAAACACCACATCCTACTGCCTCATAACTGGCAACTGTTTCAGACGCCTTATGCACAACTTGTTCAGGTCTCCTAATTATCAGAACAAATAGATATTGTCTTATTGTATCGTGCAAAAGGTAGACTATATACCGGACAGCCAAGGATGTCTCCATTTTCCACATTCCTAACCAGCTATGCAGGTTGTGCTGTGGTCTGCGTGCACATTCGTGCCAACCTAACAAAACAATGGCACGATGTACTCGCACAAGCACTAGATATTGCCACGAGTGCTTGCTTGCATCCCAAAAATAAAACAGTCCACCCAGGCATGTACAAAACTACGTATGACTTTCTGTTCTCATTGTTTCCTATCTTGCCACATTATGTTGGAATTAAGCAAAGGTAGGCGAGTACAGTCTCTCTCCAGGTTGCACGTGAGCGATATCTATATTGTACACGTCTTTCCGTCCATCCGCCTGTCTGTCAGTAACCACGTGGATGTGTGCTCTACCGATGTATGTACACCCGACCATACTTCGATGTACATGTGGGTAGTCCAGTCAACAGTATTGTCACAAGCATGCTGCCTGATAAGAATGTATTTAGTTGTAAGCAGGCCCCTGTGAAGCGTACCATTACAATGTGATTCTGTGTAAACTAGTAAAACGAGCATAACATGCTTTTCTATATTATACCAATAGAGTATTCATTTGTTCCAGGTTGTGAGTGTGCATTTTGTTCCTAAACCCGTCAGAATAAGATGTATGTACTCGAGGCGAAACATGTAACACTCTCGTCACATACATATCAGAATTGGTACACACGCGTACGCACGTGTTTAAGAACGGTCTGAGCAATGATTTCTCTTATACTGCTGCCCAGGGTCCTAAAGCAGACACATGTACTCGTGTATTGTCAATACCATCTGGTATGCAATTTTTACGGTCGAAGGAGATAAGCCGTCTGGCCACTATAGTGACAATCTCCCTGAACATGCAAGCATGACTGTTCGTACGCGAGTGTGTATGTACAGGTTTTTGCTAATCAACCCGCTTATAAATTCACCCTGGTCCAAGACAGTAGAATAGGCACATACATACGCACTTTCTTCAAATTGGCACACAACAAAGCATGTGACAGCCGTACCACCAGTGAGTAGAGACTAGTATAGCAGTAAAAAGGAATGCCATTTGGGGCCAGTTTTGTAAGATTAGGGGTGAGTCTGAGAGTTGGGCGGTCGTAGACCTGTGTTTTTAGTAAAGATGAATGAGAGGGATTATTGGATTCGTTTGTTCCCAGTTCAGTTTTCGTGCTGCACGCACACAAACTGTGAATCACATAAGCAAGCCCAGCCGGTTCACGTGTTTATCCAATGTAAATATGCTCAGGAATATGCCGTCATAAGATTTGGTTCATCATACTTATAAGTAGATACAGGCTACCCGCCAAGACAATTCAAGCACAATGCGAATGGAATCACAGTCCGTCAAGAATTCGATTGTCCTAGAAAGTGGATAAACTACACTGCCGTCGCTTACGGTTTGAGAATGCCAAGTAAACAACAATTGTACTTTTGTGAACGAATCCTATCCACTGTTGTACGTTCACATTACAAAGGGTGACGTATACTCTACTGAACTTAAGCTATTTGACTCGAGAACAGTGCGAGGTCAGTGTAAACAGAAGTGGTAGCCGAGACCCAATAATTGTAGTTTCCGTTTTTTATACGTCACTGGAAAACCATGTTTTCGTTAGAACTGACGTGAGTATGACTTGGCGATGTGTTCGACATATCACTTCCAGGGTCAACTGGCAAAGAGAGTGTGAGATAGCCCAAACTTTTACAAACATTAGTATTCGTTTTAAAATCCCAGTGCTCATTTCTAAAGTCGAACATGAGAATACCACGAATCGAATGTTCGCATTCTGGAAAGGTTACTGAAGAAAAGCGGAAAAACATTTGCGAAAAAATTATTAGTCCATCTTCAAAATTATTTTTGGATAGCTAGTTAGGGATGGTGTTTGAGAACACATCGATACAATGTTTTCGAATGCGCTACGCAGATTAAACTACTCTCGTCCGCAGACCTATCTATCTCAGCATCTTTATATGTTTGCTGGACAAGTGTATTTTTTTATTTTGGTTGAAATTGAGCAACCAGACTTGCCAATCTAACATATATAACCGACGAAGCAAAACCCACATGACATTCCACATATTTATAACTCCCACTGACTTGTGTGGTCACAAAGAACGTTTACCGTGTTGGTTTCAGAACAGGAATTTTACTTGCCATCCAGTCCAGTCAATTCATGTATGAGCATGCCTCAAATCATTGGTGATCACCCACCACTCTACCTACTACCAAGACACATAACTTCCTTTCTCGGACCCTGTCGCTATCGCCTTCTTACATTAAGGGCGGGAAGATTGAATGTCTGTCCGTCTCTAATTAGTGAAGCCTACAAATTAGGTGTTCACGACATGGTTTAGCGACGTCAAACTTTCCGTGATTAAAGGCAACTGACTTTCATATGCTTCAATAACCGAACAAAAAGCAGTATGCCAACGTTCTTTGGATAGTTTCCGCTAAAATCTCCAGCACAAACGCTCCTTTTGTGACCGAAAATTTCGTTACAGACACCTGTCGGTAGATTCTGTGCCTGCCTAGGTGATGTTCACTTAAACTAAACTTGATTTTGATCAACTTTTTTTGTCATTCAATAATGGAGATTGGCCTCTGGTAGAGCCGCGAACAGGTCGTTCCCTAAAATCCTTTGACCATCTCCTAGGACTTGAAAACTAAAATCTGGATTTTGTCAGTGACAGTGTTGCATCTAGTGTTCAGTAGAAACAATCTTGTTTGAATGACTGTCTGAAGCAACTGTAACTGCTCATCCGCCCGTCATTATGGGTTTGCCACAAAGAGTGTACACCCTAATGATATTTGTTCGTGGCATGTGAATTTTCCAAAGTTGACGTGATTCGGAGTTCGTACTAGCCACGGCTAGGGAGTTACAGTAGCGTGGAGTTGGAGTTGTGTAACGATCAGGTTCGCAACTTTTCTGATTATTCAAAAAAGAACGAACGGTCCACAAGAGATTTCTACTAGTGTGAAGCACAATAAGCTTCGTTAATTAGATAGTATGATCAGGCGCTTTATGGTTTAATATTTGCAGAACGGCTTGTGTACTACCTATTGATCTTGCGCTTATGTCCAAGGTTGCACGAGTGAATGATCAAAGTAACAAGTTGAAAGTTATGTCAAAGTCACAGTTGACAAAAAAAATGGAAGAAACCAGCTGCACACCTCAATCTCGTTCTGATAAATCATCGAACTCAAACTACTCCTGGATCCAACTACCAATTGGATGGGGTCATGAATATCATGGTAGGGCAACTCACAGTTTGTCTGTGATAAACTAATGTGTTACAGACTCATAAATTGTTTGCTACACTGTTGTTAACTTTGGTGATAAAAGCAAAGTAACGATAAAACAAATCGTTACACATTGCACCGAGACCTTCACAGAATTTAGAACTTGTCCCACAGAAATCACTCAGGAGTGTTTTTACTGTTGTGATTGGTGCGTATGTTCGTATGTACAATTAACATGTGAAAGTCGTCTAACTGGTCATTCATTCGCGTTCAGTAGACAAGCGTGGGATTTGGCAGACAAGATACAATTGGGCCTAACAACACAACAGTTTGGGCAATGTCAAGTAAACAAAAAGTTCTAAGACATTAATGACGGTATTGACCAACCTCTCACTGACATGCTCAAACTGACGAAGTTATTAGTTCCAAAACACACGAGGAGATATGAAAATGGAGAAAAAAGAGAGACAACTACGAGATGGTGGGCTAACTTGCCGTTGTTAATACTATTCACTTCAGGCACATAGACTAGGTTGACACAGTGCCGTATGACATGACAGGTTGCACGTGTATTAAGATGAACAGAGTATAAATTCGTTCAGGGTTCCTTGAGATCGTGAGGTAAACTGAACACAAATGATTACAACCCAACAATCATGTTGGATGATTCAGTCATGTTCAGTGTGAAACCACGAGAATGGATGACCAATATGTTTAGCTTATGAAAGCCAGAATACAATTCCTTGTTAAGGCGAGACTATCCACTGCTGGTGAACCCAGAAAACTACTAATCCTAGTGTGAGTAGTTGTCAAATTATCCTAATTTACTCTTTTCGGATCGTCTAGTGATCCGTAAGAATCTGTGGACATAATCTCTTTCACGTCTGGCCATTTTTTAAATTTTCGTCTGTATAACAGACGAAGATTTCGAACTCTCTCCAGCCTAAACTCTATTCCGACGTATAGTTGAGTAGCTCTGAAGTTCAAGCAGCCGTTTTCATCACTGTATCATAGGACTGGTAGGGCGGGGGAACACTTTAGTACGCGCATCCACAAAATACGGTGATGCGCTAGCGTGTACTCAACACGATCGTTTCGTTTCGTCAGTCTACGGCGTAAAACGGATAAAAACACGCATATACTTTTGCTCCATGTGCTCCTGTCAGTTAATCAATGGTAGTTAGAAGTGACGGGGAACTGCTGAAAACGATGTTCACGTGCCAAGCGCCACTGATATTGACTAAAAAGCAATCAGGAAAGACGAATTAAGACAAGAAAACCTGTAGTGTATAGCTGAACCTTCTAGAGGTTTGCAACTATATGATGACCGAAATCAGTTTATACTGTTGCAAATCCCTGATTGCTCGTTTACAATTGTAACTGCTCGTCTGCGAGACGACAGTGGTATAAACCAACTAGAAGCATCATTTGATTCTCAGATTACTATTACTACTCCGAAGTGAAGCATACACATACAGTTCAGATTTGTTATTCTGCAAGAAATGAAACAGTTAATGTAGTGTAGGATCCTTAGCAGTTCGTTTGACTGGAACGCAGTGTGTTTTGAGTTCATGAAAACTTGTGCTCACTGTCCCAGCTGCAATGCTTTAATAATATACTTCACAGCTCACTTCCTCGGCACTATGGGTATACAGCATGCAACCTTTTTTTGCAAACACTTACGTGGACGTTTGTGGACATGCACTCAAAAATGTAAAAACAAAAGTGGACTGAATGTCAAAATGAAAACAATAAGCAAAAGTTTTCATTTTATTCAAACCGCTTGACCGACAGTAGATGTATCCCAGTGCTTGTATCAGACTGGTGACGGTCACAGCAAGGTCATTCGTCTCATTCAATGCCGCTTTAATTACAGTCACCCAGAAGAAGCACGCACGTCTGATTTACCGCCCACCCAAGAACGCCTTACAGTAATAATTGCAGCAACACAAAGGTGAAAATTGCACAGTTCCATCCTCAACGGTAAGTGAACTGATTGGGATTAACGCATTGTTCATGATAGTTTGCCGGATCCAAACCGATAATTAATGCGCGTTAGTCGATTTGTCACCAATGGGTAGGAACGATTTGGGCTACTCGTCCCTCAGCATATTTGACTTCGCGCCCCTATTTTGGCGACGCACACACAAACCTGAGTCGTACTGTCGCTCATGCGTCGAAAAAGAAGTTTCAGTTGAGGACTAACTAACGAATTGACCAGACCGAATAAACGAACGTTTCAAGTGCACTTATCTCATATCAGTAAATTAAGCTGGACACAGCTCTTTTCAACTGAAACGCTAACTCCAATCGCGAGATGAAATACAGGCAACTGCTTAAATATATTACGGTGTGGGTTAGCTTCTTCGAAAATGTACCACCCATACACATCCAACCATGGGCATAAGAAGACTCAACAATTTCAGTGGGCAGTGATAAACAGCACTCTAAACAGGAAACAAGAGAATCTAACAAAGTGAGAAAGATAGCACGGGATAGATTCAATTTAATTCCGTAGGTGCGTCAAGTGGCACACATACACATCATTCGGAAGATAACTGAAAATAGGTGACCGTAAGTAAACATGAGGACAAAAAAGATAAATAAAGGAAACTACTGGTGGAATACAAACCCAGAATGGCAAAAAGGTTCACAAATCTAGGTAGCCAGAAATACTGTCTTTGTAGTCGGGTTGTTTACATGCTGGTTGCAGGTAAGCGTCTTTGGTGTTGACTGTTGGCACTTAAGCATAAGACATCTGTGAGCTAAATCCTATAATCTTCTCTTTTCTCTAAATTAGACATGTTTCTTCCGGGTTATACATACATGAAATTCAGCTTCTATCTCGGTCATGATGATATTTGAGGCTTTTAATCGTAAGTTATATTACCTGCCTTGAATATGAAAACCGTCATATTCCCGACAATAAATGAAAAATAAACTAATGAATAGCAAAATATTTGAGAAGCTTGTGGCTACAACAAACAACTGCTAAACTGGTTTTTTAAAATTTCAAGGTTACTATCTTGTTTAGGTTTTCGAAGGTTTCTAATCGGAACGAAATGAGCTTGACGATGAAGCTGGGAAAGAGAATAATAGCGAAACCATGGATGTGTGATACAGAATGTCATTGGTTAATTATAAACTTGACTGAAATCCGTCACTGGTAGGTCTGCATGTTCGGCTACACGAAGCGTATCATCCGGGGTATTTAGCCCTTCATGGTGGAATTATTGCTACTACTTAGTGCACCGTTCTTCTACGGTTACAATGACCAGATTAGCATTTTGTCATCATCGAAAGGCTGTAAAATATCTTCCACTGTTAGCTGAGTTACATCTATCAGTAGTTATTCACCCAGGCAGGACAAAAACCTGACCATGGACTAGTTTTTGAGTAATTAGTGAGAGCTTCAGATGAACTTTCTGATGACTTGTTGGAGCCACATGTGTCGATGTGAATCATCATTCAGATCAAACTAGATCAAACTAGAGTAGTTTTTGCCATTCCCAGTATGCTACGTTTACCGCCAATCTCCGTTTCTGGACAACGCCTCTAGAACGAAATGTAAGCATTCCAATATTCCCGCCATACTACGATTTAGAAGTATCAGCATTCGATGTAGTGTGATGAAGTACACAATCTGATTGCTGTACACAAAATAAACTACAAGAGGTATGTGAAAGTTCGATCGACCTAATTGAACGCACTTCAATCTAATCACATACTTACTGACATGGAAGCAACTAGCTGCAACAACCGATGTGATGGCATGCCGTGACGGAGAGTAGTGATTGTGGTCATCAGTGCAATGGTTCACATACAAACTTCAGACGCCCACCATCCCGACATACTTACCTCATCCCCACCACATCATGCGACGAAAATAAAAAAACGACTGTTTTCACTCGTTGTCAAACTGAACACTCGACAGGGCATCAGGGTTTCGCAAAGCATTGCACGTGTGCATTTGTGTGCGTGTGTGTTTGTGTGTCTAACCTTCCCACTGGGCGAAGTAGCACAAGGTGTTTCGAGCTCTTAGGTAGGCCCGACTACTGCGCGCTACTCAAATACGAACAATGCGTATTCCCACCTCATCCAACAGCGGTGATGTAGACAAGGCGCTCCGGTTGCGCGGTCTGTGAGGGTCGGATGCTAAACTAAAACATGGGAAATCAGGCGCTCATGCGAGTGAGCGAACGGTTCAGGCATTCGTTTCCCACGAACCGAACAGTAAGACATGCAACGTTAGTTGATTTGTTTGTGATGTTAGTTGTGTATCACGTTTGAAATGTGTGCGTGTGTACGCGTGTGAATGAATGCGTTTACGTGTGTTTGTGGACTAGGGTCCGGTGCGGAAGCGTGCGTGTAACCGAAGCAAGTGGGAAACGTAAAATGCCGCAGCCTATTGCAAACCAGTAACTGAGCTATTTTTTCATGGGTTATGTATGAACATCTGGACACTGTTACCTTTCTAGCCGGGAAGTCGAATTCGAATCGGTTAGGATAATTCAAGTAAAGTGTAAGAAGAAAACACAAAAAGTGTACACCAGTTCCTCTATGCGTGGAATCAGAGAAGCTCGATCCAACACAAAGGATAATAGAAACAATGCTATGGTGTTAATCAGATTTTATAATTTGCTGTCTTGTGCATGTGCACACACGTACTGGACAGATATTGTCTTGCTTCTGTGGTCGACCTATGAACCCAATACGTTCCTCTCATTCGTTCGTTATGTAATCTATTTCCAACCGGCCACTTCTTTACAAGTGGTACGGGGTCAGTCACTTCGGAAGTGCCAATCCGGCATACACCGATACTAAATGACACTTTCGTTTGGCCACCTTTGAACTACGATGGTGCATTATTAGTACTGAGGGTGCGATGGAAGCAAGTCAGCAGTGAAGTCCAAGTACAAGCGGATGTAGCGGTTCCACTTTTTGGTCATGTCGGCAGGATTATCCTAAAATGACAGATGAATTTAACAGTCAACTTGAACGTCTGAAACCGATCACGACTGAATCTTCTAGTGTTGCTTGCGACGTTTTAAGCATACCGCTTCGATTGTCATCGATCAAGGGGGACGAACATTAACAAGTGATCGAGATTACATCTCCAGCAGCGGAAATATTCCCCAAAAACCAACAATTATTTATGCACAACCTCAGGGAACTACAAGGGAATTCTCAGAAGACAGTGTTGTTAGGCATGTGTGAAGCGTGTTTATATAGTTGTTTGCCATCGTGAGCTGCGTCTTAACACTGAAGCGTCTTCGCACCTGCGTCCTACAAATAGCGCTTTCATGTTGGCCTTCCACTTGATTAATGATGGAGGGCTGGCGATGGTACACAGGATTCCGCCCACACTCTACTTGGTTCCGTTACAAAGGTCAGGAAGTAAAAATCAACCTGACTTCAGATGTTCACTCATTCTCGTTGCTCTGACAGTCTAATTTGGATACGGGCTGCTAGAAACCATGTAAACATACAAAGTAGGCATTCTGTTTTGTTTACCGTGTGACGTAAGTTATGAACTTATCAGCTATTGAAAAAACAACTGGTAGCATTAATATGCATAATAAATAGGCACTCACCAGAGTGTTTTCTGTAGTGTATGTGCAATGCACTGGAGCAGTTGAACGTTTTGTCACACACATTACACTGTCTAAGTCGGTGTGATGTTGGCGAACAGTCCGTATAAGACTTTTTGATGCTGCTACCTGGGTTGGAACCGGTTGTGCTGCTTCCGTCTGGATCACTGAATGTATCACCCTCAAAACCATATGTGTTCATTACGATGGACAGATTTCTGGGGGAAAAACTGTTCAAGGAATGAGTATCTGTTTCTTGTAAACATGAACGCATAACAGCGGATTGATCTGGTTTTCGAACAATCTTCTTAACCGTGTCGGTTGCATCATCAGTCTTGTCCCCATTTTTATGCGACAGTTGAGTTAGCTGATCAGCAGAGAGTACGGACTTGTCCGGTATATTTTGCGCATCCATCCATGCACCGCTGTGTACATCCATATGTGACAGCGGCAACTGTGATAGTACTGGTAAGTTCAACGGACGTGTGGCTTTCCCGTTTGGGGCCTGATTTCTATTTTTATCCCCGACGGCTAAATTTAGTCCCTGTTCTTCGTGGGGACCTAGCTGGGTTTCTTGTCCGGAATTACAGGCAGTATTTTTCAACAATGGGGCCTTGCATTCAAAAGGAGAATTTAATCCAGTCACTGATTTGATTAGCTGAATAAAAGGGGCGTTTTCGAAGTTTACAGTATTGGAGGAAAGTAAACGTTGCTGAACAAGGAATTTGGGATCTGCCAGTATTTCCTGATTAGCTAATGCGTTTGCAAGTAATGATGGATTACTGAGTGGATTAGTGTTTGATGATGAATTTGGGAACAGTAATTGGCCCAATGCGGCTAGCGTTGCGGCCGCTGCTGCTCCTGGGAATAGTGTAGCAGTCAAAGGATCTTGTGATAAGACCGGATCTGGACTTGTAGAGGTTATGGGAATGTATGGTGTTGGTAACGGAGGGAATGTCAATTTATTAGTATTCTGAAGCGCGTTCAAAAGCAACTCTTCCATTGGATTTGATATTTCTTTCGGCCTCGTTTGATTATTTGCAGGTGAACCAAGCGGATTAGATGACTTTACATTCGACAAGGCATCCGGACAATGAGACCCGAAAGGCAAACCTGAAAAATGAAGAGCATTATAGAAAATGATCTGTCCATAACAAGTCGTTGGCCTAACAGAGTTTGAGCATTGTTAATTGGATTGAGTATATAGATAACTGGGGTTTTATAGGCTGAAAATAACAATGTACCTAATACACATTTATGCAGAGAGGTGAGTGGTCTTATACTGGTACGGATAATAGTAGTGGCATAACGAATGAACAAAGGATGTCCCAATAACCTAATTGCTAATTTCGAACCCGATTTAACAACCCAGGGCAAGGATGCCGGGGACATTGGATAGGCATGGGTCGCGATGGCATGCAAGTACCGGACTCCCGAAAGTATGAATAAAAGTGTTATTCAAAATGAATCAAAATGATTCAAAAGTCCCCTTTACGAAAAGAGTCCAAATATTTTTATTCACGGCTGCAAATGTCAGCCTATACTTCCATAAAATGTTCGATAGTTTACAATATTTTCTACTTTGTTTCACTGAAAACAGGTGACCAAAGAGAAAATGTTACGAAAATCCAATAGAGACTATCGGATATGAAAACTGTCTGGCAACAAATGGAACTGTTCTCAGCCAGAAAATCAAAGACACCGGAAATTGAGAAAAGGTCTAAGGAACTCGGCCGCTCGAACCAATGCTCGTCCAATGCTGTATGAGTGAACTGGCAGTCAAGAACTATAACAAATGAATAAGCCAATCAAGTATAACTGTTCACGACCGGTGAACACGCCATACAGAATGAGTATATTCCCGAGGTTTAAGTAACTTTGAACAGAAGAATATGGAATTCATCCTTCGGAGTAAACAGAGGATAGGCGTGACAATTACAGAACTTCACTAGTTGATTGAATGAATGGGAAAGGTTATTTGAACTTTTTAGTCGTGCAGTAAATCGTATTCCTCTAACAGTGTGATATAGATTTATCTACTACCAGCGACATGTGGGTCGAGTGGATGGGTTTCGTAATTAAATTATGCTCCGCCACAGGTCGTGTGGCCTGTGAAGTCTTTGGCTAACGTAATGTTAACATTTCACCATGGCCTATGATCTCACTGACTGACATGGTTTGGCTGTAACCGGGACGTTGGATCATTTGCTGTTGTCCATGGATGACAACTTTGAAGCACTTGATAAACATTAGCTTACTATTTTTGAACCACTGAAAAAAAACGGATATGGACAGCTCAAATTAGATTGGAGTACGGAATGTGATAATAGCCATGACAGTATTTGACAATGTGTCCCGTTATTAGGACAGCTATTTGACCTATCCTTTCCACGATAAAAATCTATAGGTAAAGTTTGTTTCCTTCAATCTATAATGCTTCGACTTCCAAACCCAGTACGTTGCGGAACACTTTTCATTAGCAGTTACTTTTTTTTACAATTCCTTTGTAAGTCTGCTGTTTTATCCTCCTTGCAGTACTGTTGCTCTGGGAATTAGCAATCCAATGGACAAAATAGTTTAAACCGTTTCTTTGGATAAAGATTTACTTTACAATTACATTAAACATATACATTTCATTCAAATGCGTCAAAAACGATATGTAACCCGTCTATAGCCAGGATTATTCCGAAGACTACAGATTCGATGTATGGGTGATACACATTTATGTTTCCAGAGCTTACAAAGATAATGTCGACCACAGGCGTGTCACAGAACCATTTTGAAGGCAATCGTCATGTGCTGGATAACGTTCAGAAAACTGACTTGAATAATGCTGGTCCACATGTATAGTAACGGCCATTGTAAATCTACACAGGAGGACTTAGTTACAAAAACAAGAGAAATGACAAAGATCAACCAAACTGACTGGTCTCCCAGTTGGTTACACAAAAGTTGATAGTGAACTCATTAATGTAACGTGCGTCGGGGGCTGGATGAACAGATTAACAGAGAACTAAAACATGCCTTACTCAGTAAGGATTGTAAGGTCCACCCTCTTGCACATGTTTGCTTTTTGAGCAGCCTTACCGAAATGGTTGCATTAAACTTATCTTTCTCTAGCCTTTCACATGCTTCTGTAAACTTGACAACCCGGGCCCAGTAATTGTGGTGGACTGTCAGGCAGATGGTGCGAGCATCCCAACTCTCGGTGGAATACCTCAACACAGGGAGGAGGTGCGTTCAAAAACCCACCGCGAGTGGATGGAGGACGGCGTGGGCGACCGGATGAGCCATCGCTCGACCGGATCGGACCAATGGGCGAGACGTGACGACCGAAATAAAATGGATGACCAAAGTAAAGGCCTGATTATTCCAACACTCTCAGGAATATCTCGGCACGGCTGTAGAGTACGGTCAAAGCCTACAGTGAAGGGACGGAGGACAGCACGAGCGACCGGACAAGCCGTCGCTCGAAGAAATCGGATCAACGGACGAGGACTAGCGGACGGAAAACCCCCGGATAGAAGGCGTAAATCACACACCTAAACCGGGTAGAAGTGCACACGACGTGTGAGCGGAAACCTGGGGGTGTTGTGGACTGGAATTGCGATTCAAAATCGCGAGCGCACGTGTGGCATGGGAACTAGCGAGTCGGACAATAACGATTGTGCTTTATTGAACGCCTTTTCGCTACATAATGATCAAACCTTAGTGAACTTGACCACTGAAACAATCTTGAGATTCAGGATAGCAGAGTATGCTATGGAACTTACAGTACAGCAGCTACAGTTCACGGGCAACAATTCAGCTTGATAGCTCGCTCGTGCTATGCATCCATTTCAGTAAACACAATACAGCCTGGAACAGCCAACTTACTGACTTGACCTGTTTCACAATCATTTTCAATAACTCCCCCAATTCACCCGGGTTCCGGCACCTTTTCCACTCTGGCATCCTGCTTTATGCTCAAACTTTTCAATGCTCATATTTTCTGAGTGACTGTGTTTAAAAAGATGGCAGCTGCGAAAATGGCCACACTTTTTTGTACTGAGCTAGGGTCATGTCTTCAGTATACATCTGGGGATGAATCGCTCGTTTCTTGGTAAGGATCGCCTAGCTAGTAACCGAGTTAATCATCATGTTTCAGTAGTTGTATCACTGTCATCAATGGTCCAGGTGACCGCTGTCAGAGCAATGAGTGATTATCATAGGTGCCAAACATCTTATGGGTAACTCGATGAAGCCACAATATTAAATGTGCTGTCTGGCTTTCAAAAGACACTCTTATAGCTCCTAAGTGAACCCAATCTGGTCCACCATACTAGAGTCTGTCGTAACGGTGTCATCAGTAAGTCAGTCTAAGCGCAGACATGATGCGCATGTTCCAACGACCAATCAGGGTATTCAGACATTTTGATCATCAGAATCACTGCAGTGAAATGACCTGTCATTGTTGGTGCTAGCCAGCTATATATTGTAATGCGATTATTGTATGCTTGATAGGAAGTGGTTAAGTTTATATTCTGCCCACTAACTCTTGCTTTTCTCCTACACAGTTTTCCTAATGCTGGCCCTGTGGAACTGAAACAGTATTTCGACGTGACTTCTCTACAAATCAACCAACACAAATTTAACTTCACATAAACATTCTCAGTTCTCTATAATCTGCAACTTTCTTATGAATTTGATGAAGTAGTGGACATTTCAACCGAAAGCTACCCTACTCGGTCTACATATTCCAACACAAACAAAAAAAATACTTCAACTTCGCCAGCAGAGAAAACAATGGGCTGGTTTGTCTGATGCAGCACTTCCAAGAACCCATGCCTGGCGCGTAAACAAATCAAGTTCGAATCAAATGATTTGGGTGTTTATGAAGTCTGGAGATTGCTTGTCGATTAGATTATTCCACATACAGCAGTCAAAAGACTAGAGCTAGCCCTTAGTCATTTGGGAGCTTAACTTCTCTGACATAAGGTCTCTTAACTAAGTTCCTATGGGGTGATTAATTCCTAGAAGATACTTTATCAGGTGCGACTGCCTGTAAGCATTTCGATAGATCAAAACCACTGTTGTTGCTGAAGATTTTCCATCATATCTTGTGTCAAACAAAAGATATATATATTACTAAGGTCCGGATGCGTGTGGATAATCTAACCAAGTATGCATGTCCATCACAATACAAAAGGCACTATCAGTTGTGAGTTATGTGCAAGCTGAAATCAACCAAGTCTGCGACAGTTCATCAGGAACACATACACAACGTGCTACCTTATTTGGGTGCTCTCGAGGGTTGGCATATTATGTTGAGTAAAAATGGACAGGGAAGCTTCCAGTGGTTAGCCAGCAGAGGTCATGTATGCCCATTGTGCACACCCATAAGCAAACGCATTCGGGAGCATCATCCGGTGTGGCTAACTCGGGGATTGGCAAAATCTTGCTCGTCTTCTATCGTTGCGTACCTGATGGAGTCCAACTACTCAATCGACCTCAATGACTCATTCCGTCCTATCTATCACGCTCTTGGTTTACAATCAAAACGGGTCAAAAAGAGCCTGTTGGCAGTCGCAGAATTCATAGCCATCCGCTTACCCTCCCTCCACTATGTGTTCAAAAACTTTTCGTCACACCACTGAATCTTCCATGGCCTGGTGTCCACGTCCGGACGGAACAGATTACGTAATCATGACCACTTTCTTAATAACCATCAATATCTTGTACAGCTCGTTCGAAAATATCCAATGAAGTCACGATCAGTCTACCTGATATGTCTGAAACTGATGACAAATCGTTCGACCCATTACCGTGCCTTTTCCCACACATGAGTAACCCATATAAATGTGTTGTAGTTAGCCTGATGATGAATCACCGAAAACAAGCTTGTTCGTTACACGCTCCTCTAATGTCTAAACCGGGTATTTTCATGCAAATGACATGGATCGGTTAGTGACGGTGAGTTTGCTCCATTCTCACGTGACAAACATGCAACCCTCGGTCATTACTCGTTACACTTCCACTGAATACACTCGCCTCTCGCTGTCGATCGACCACGTGACATTTGCTGAATAACGTTCACTCGACGATTAATCGACATGACCAAGAAGACACCATGTCTACCACAGATCTGTTTGACTGTGTACCACACCCCGTGTAACGCACACGGTTGAACAAAAAAGACTAACGTAATCTATAACAGATCGCTCTAAACCGAGCACGGTAGCGCGATTCGAACTCACTTATATGGATTTATCGTTTGGCCAGAATATTATTACCTGTAAATATTCGGTCAGCCTGGAAGCACGACATTAACCGTAAATATTCTGATGGAAAACCTATGTAACTAAAACCAGTGACGATCAGTTAAGTGAAAAAAACATAATCCTTCTATCGTCTGAATGCCCCACAGAACCCATACTTTCGCCTTTCCGTCTGATTGCCGCTGGTGCAATCATGACTCGTTAGCCCTCTTTCCACATTCCAATCGATCATCAACTGTTAGTCTTCGATAGCCAAAGTGCTCAACTCAGGGGAACTGAAGTGGTGGTTGATTGAATAGTCGGTATGCAATAAAGGTCACGTAATCGATCGGTACGGAGAGGCAGACCGTACTAACAATGCAAACTTACTTCATTTCTTCTGGGCCAGTGTATGTGCAAAAGTCCACCCTGCCACAAAAGAGAGAGTTGTACTACATCCGTGCCAGATGCTCAGTTCCCCAGACAATAGTGTATATGCCGTAGGCCTTTTGCTGTAGCTGAGGTGCTTTGACTTCGTATGGGTTGCCCATCAATATTGCAGCGTGTGAACAGAGCGGATGCCAACACGCCGCTGAGTAATATAGGTTGCAACTGCAGAAAACCGATATGCGGCATCTGCTTTTTATGATAGCAGGGTGGGACATATTTTTATTGTACCTTACCGATCAGTCACAAGTGACCAAAGATTTTGCATTCCCACAAACTTGTTAGCCGGCCCTTTTGAAGAAAAGCACTGTGCCCGAGTTTAGGTGTCGTAAGAGATTGTCAGTAGTGTTTGTACCATACAAGATCATCTACCTATCCATCATCAAAATAACGTCAACAAGTTCAATGACTTTTATAACACCAACCTGATGAAAAGTCCCACTAGTGAGATCATCGAATTGATTTTACAAGTCAGTTACTGTATCTCCCCCAGAGGCGATCGGGCAATCTGAACATCATTCACAGACAATGTAACTGAGCGTTTACATATGATAATTTAGTCGCACCTAAAATGACTTCATTTGCTTAGTGGCCGACGCGGTTGCTTCATGAAAGCTTGACCGGAATAGTGGTCCCGGCTGTTACACCACTGGCGAACCCAAGTAAGAACTGAACTCGCGTCTAGTGCTTCTGTTCGAAAGGGCTGACTGGAAAATCTATGGAAATGCGATACCTCTCAGCGAATATGAGTGCTGTTCAACTTCGACCAACTCCCTGTAGTGTTTATCAATAACGTTTTTTATTGCATATACGGCACAAAGAACCAAGGCCATGATTGGTAGCTCATAATTTTTACTTTGTAAAACATGTTGTCCCATACAGTTACAACGTCATAACGTAATTACGATGGAAGTCGTGGTGTATAACCGCACTACGGAGCCTCCATGTAGCCCTCAGGTAAAAGCTGGATAACTAGATGGCTCATCCGTGAGAGCTATCCAGCTGAGTCGAGGATATGTTCTCTTGAATATGCCTTCGAAAATCAGTAGCACTTCTACTTCCTTAACTGCAGAACATAAGTGATAAAAAATGAACAACGCGCTGGCTCTAGGTAGGAATGGTTCTCATAGCTTTCAGCGACTTGTATGATACAAAAAGCTTAGAAAACACACCAGCTGTTTGAAACAATAGTGTCCCCAGAATAAACTTGAAAAACGTCTTCATCGTTATGTTAGATGTATGTTTAAGCATCATTTCGTTTGCTCGTGAGAATACTGCGTCATAGAGTTCACAAAATCTGTTTGGATGAGCATATTACCGAGGAGCTTGGTTTTATTTAACGGACTGTTATCTAGAATGGATATCCAATTCGTCTTATCCACAAACAATCTAAACAATTTGATTCCACACTAGCAATAGCAACAGTCTCGCGAGAGTATTTTCCTATATCCATCCTACGAAGCGAACGATGTAGAACGCATTATGAGGCGGAGAATGAAATCAGTAATAAATCGCAGCCAGACTTATTGTACCGCACCGAACAATTCGCATCCTTCGACTCCAGTGCACAAATTCACCGAGTAGAACATTATTTATTAATTTACCCCTACCTGCAGCTCGAAGCACGTTGATCACATAGTGAAGACACTCTACACTCAGATCTCGGAGTAGCTCCTCAAATGAATCCGGTGTGTCAAATTGTGACAACGATGAGTGCAAATACAAAGCTATTACTAGAACCTGGCAATCGAGTAGATCCCGTCAAAGCATTCCACGTTATTTATAAAACGATGAACAAACACCATTCAGCGTTTTCCTGAGCGCTTGAAGTACATCATAAGTAACCACCGTTATGTGTTCAGAAAAGGAAGGTAATGGGTCTATCCCTATCCTGGTAGTACGTTAGTATTCTTCATTTTACACAACAGCCAATGTATATAGATTGTTTGTACACCTCACTCTCTAAAAGTTTTTCCGGTGATCGATACATGAATCTTCAACCGCATGCTGCCACACGTTTTATCATTTCTTCTTTTGCTTTCCGTCTTCGTAAGTGCCTGTTATACTTACTAAATCACGTGACTGATTCGTTTCTTGAAATGAGTGATGGTTGATCGTAGACATTCACACATTAATGTGTTGATACTTCATTTTGCACATATAATGAAAACAGCGAATAAAATGTTATTTAGGCATATAATAGAAATTCCTGCTACGCCTCTGATTCTTGATGTTACTAAGAAACGCTATCGAACTGGAGATATCGACATATGTTTTAAAAGTTCAAACGATATCTTGCGTGGATTCATTAGATCGAAGTTTCGAGAACGGGGGCTGAAACACAGTTGTTTGAGATCTTGCGAAACTCGTTTCAAAAAATAAATAGCCTTACTCTTTGCTCCGATTTGTTTTCGTACTCCGTGCATAGACAGACGTTCGATTCACTACCAATTATTACGAATGCCAAGTGTAGTACTTTGGCCTAGTCTCCAGACCACTGAGCGACCGTCAGGATATTTACCCTACAACCTGTAGACAGTGGTTTTAACAGAACTGAAGTTTAAAGTTTGTCAGTAACGATCAAGTGAGTTAGCTGAACATCTCGAACGGGTAATAGCAGATGTGATCGATCATCATCGCGTCCCTCTACTTTACCGCAATTGCAAGAGTAATGCATAAGGGGGGAATGGAGGTCAGGCCGGGAGAGATGCACTTCGGCAGTCACGCGTGAACATCAATCAGTCACAACTCGGCCCTACAATCATGTGATGTGTATAATCTAACAGTTCACTTTCTTGATCGGTTAGTAGATAAGCCAGATCGTTTGACCAGTAGGCACGAATCAAATTGAAATTGTGGTAAATAAGGTTAACTAATAACAAACAAACAGTTTTCAATATTAGGAGCAATTGTAGACGCCTTGCATATGTGTGAACGGTCAAGCACCAGCTGTTCTATTCGAACAGGTCCATACCTTCCGTTTCCTCGGGTCCGGCTACTGATTGCACAAGCTTAGCTGCGCAGGGACTACGAATTAAAAATAATTAAGTTTTCAGCTTTAGAACCGAGGTCTCATTGTGTGATCGTGTGGATGTTATTCGGCTTTCTACTACGGAGCCATCTGACTCTCTTGACTACAATGAAAAATGCCAGTGTTTCAAACAGAGCAGTTTGGTGTTAGGTTGTTCACTGTCTAAGCACTTCCGACCGTCTTACTCATTTCCGAAAAGAATCATCCAAACATAAACAGTCTGCACACATCTGTGCCGTCCTAAGCTGTTTATCAAATTGATGGCGTGTTCTCTTGTCTGCGCACACTTGTACACGAACACCATGACCCCCAAAACATGTGCACAAGACGTCTTTTTGCTCACATCAGATCTTGGGAAAATCTTATCCCTAAGCATCTGTCCATAAATGAGCTGCTAACTGTTCCCATTTTCTGTCCTACTGTTCAGCCCTTGACTGTTGGTTTGACTCGCAATGGGGCTGATAAACAGGCGTCTACACGGATTTTGCATACCTGGCAATTGGACTATTGTTTTAATCGGACTGATATGTCTTTGTTCCGTATAGCACAAGATACAACTACTCGTGTTTATATACACTTTCTCTCTCCGGAGTGTCAGTAACTGAATCTTCGATCCCTAAGTAGAATACGACAAAGATGAGTATGACAATAATTGATTCCTATTGACTGAAGCCAAACTGAACAAAATCCGTTGGATAAGTGAATCAATTTTGTGTAAAACAACACTTACTTATTTGTTGTATCATATGTTTTCCAAATTCTATCGTTCGGGGTACACACGTGTCCGGACTATGGTCTTCTGTTCTATTGTCAGAGTAACGGTTCATTGTTGGATGTTGTTTGTCGGATACTTTTAAAGTTGAATTCTCCGTATTCGATACTGAATAGGTATCAGTTTGACTATTGAACAGACTAAGAGCAACAGACAGTGGAGGATATCCGATTGGATTTGTATCGAATTTAGTAAACATGTTCGTGACAGCGTTCAAGTTTGGCATTGAAGTCGGCATTTCATCTGTCAGTGGTAGACCTGAATCAACACCCGTAAATCCACGAATACGCATGGGAGAAGAGACCGCGTTCATCTCGCAGAAACCAGTAGACCGACTTTTAGAGTCGTACAGGTTAGGAACTGAAGAATCGAGCATGGGAGGAGTGGTAGCTACCTTAGCGCTTGCACCGTGTTCGCTTGCTTCATGGTCTTGCAGTTGGCTGGAGTGGAGGAATTGCCGAGGACAATAACGACAGGAGTAGCTGCGGTTGTCACTGCTACGTTTCAAATGCGTGTTTTTATGGCGATTCAGAGAACCTGTGGGAACACATTGCAATGGACGAATGAAGGACAAGTTAGTGACGAGTAGTTGAATGTGAATGAGCAACCAAAGAAGCAGCTAAAGAAGAGAAGTTACGGTTTAAATAACTAGATCAGCTATTCTGTGCTTACATGTAAGCCTGATTTTTCATAAAGGCTTACTCATAAATAAAACTTAAGGGACCTTCAGCGAAAAAATAACGGGGTTGGTGATTAAAAACCGTATTATGAATGGTTTGCAAGCAAAAATCACTTATGAACGTAAACTGACATGCACATAATTACCGAAGCCATATTTCGTACCGTACCATAAGCCTACTCGACAGCTGTTAGGTGGTTATCCGTCAGGTACTGTAGACCATAGAAGTGGTTGGACTCACGGTGGTTGGCCTTCGGATGAGGTGGTTTGAACACATAGTCAAGAGTTCAGGAGTCTTTTGTTCCAAGGTACTGAGTAGAATAATCTGATTAAGTGATAACCGCTTCCAAAATTCTCATGCTAATCTGGGTTTTGAAGGTAGCGTGAACGGTAAATTCAACCATCTGCTGGCACTCACCGTTCAAAAACTACAGTAATACAGTTCTAACGATACAGCTCTAAGACACAGCAATATCAACAACTCTTGCCTGATATATATATATATATATATATATATATATATGGCATTTGGTCTACAGACAAAGTATCAGAAAAGAATTTATCTGCCACTGTTTTATTTCCAATGATATTCTATCAGAAGCGAGTTCAGTTGATACACAAATCCTTGACCAGTAGAGCATATAAATAAAAGTTAAACACAGTAGTTTCTTGCCCACCACCGAGTTAGCTACAGGTCAACAGTATCACTAATCCGATTACATTGTGGAAATTCAGAGCGATATATGTTATACAAACCTTGGCAGACAGTAGAATTTAAGCTAGTACACCGTTTTCATATAACATAGTTCAATTTAGGTACTTTTCAACGGTCTGTAAGAGATAGGGTAGACTATGTTGACTTTGAGAGATTAGTACTGTACAGTTAATTCTTTAGTTTTTACACCGTATGACGTTTGTTTACATTCTATATGTTAACTCACGCATCGACTGAACATAGTCAGATGACACAAACCTAGATGTGAACATTCCAACTAACAACAGTTTCTGCCAACACTGGTGTGATCAGTGGTCAACATCTTTATTGCCGAGTTATCCCGCGCTCCAAGAATAAATGAAGTGGACAAACGTTAATAAGTGTTTACAGACTGGATACTATTTCATAATAGAATCTAAGTGAGTCACTACTGCTTACTAAATCAATACAAGTAAAACTGAAGTCAAAAACGTAAACAGCATAATGTTTTACTTAGGTTTGCCTGTCACTTACAAACAGAAGATTGCAAACAACTGAAACACTGAAAAAGAGAAAAAAAATCTATCAGGCTGATTAGAAGAGATGTGTAAAAAAAAATCAGACTGGGTAGTTTTGTCGATTACATGAAAAAATCGATTACAACTCGGCTATGTTCTAAAATACAGAAGCGTGTACATGATTGACAAATCAAAAACGGCTATCAGCATTGCAACGAAACTCGGTTAGATGTCACTTCAAAGAAGGCTGTTGGATTCAATCTATGTACATCATTAAGGGATAGAGCAATTCGGTCATTATCGTTTTACTGGCAACAATCGGGGTTGTTCGTTTTGAGGTCACACAACATGAAGCCGTACAAAACTGCCTGGTGAAAATTAGGGTCTTTTATGCAGTTGACCGACTTTCCGTGGCACCGTGAAGAACGGTTGTCAGTATTGCATTTTCCACTTAATTTAGACCCTGAAGTCTAAACGAACTCCAGTGAGTACGCCGAAGAGTATATAAGAGGGTAACTAACAACCGCGTATTGTTCATGAACGCGCGGGTGTTACTACAAACCAATTCCCTAGAACTTTTTCTAAAATTACTCAACACTCAAAATGTAATATCTCAACAGATTGTGAAAGTAATCAAATGTCGGGGAAGACAGTTTGTAATCTGTTCGAGGTATAGCTAAACGTGAACTACTGGTAATTTAGACTAAAGCATACAGACCTACTAGGTAATTTGTAAAGAACTGTGAACTGAAGTACTGTATTCATGTATCCATCTTTCTAAGATTAGTTCATGGCATGGTTAATTCTATTCGAGAGTAGTTCAGCAAATGAGAAACTATTAGAAAACCAATTGACTGTTAGGTGCTTGGATGACCTCTTCCACTGGAGCTAATTTTATCGGTGTATACCAGTTGATAATGAACACAACTTCTTCAAAAGATTAGCCAAAATATGGCCAGCTGGTCTGAATCACATTCTACCTTATGCTACAATCAATCAGTCAACCCATTGTGGTCTTCTAGCTTAAATGAACATAGAAGTACCACTAAAAATAAGTACCCTCCACCGTAGATTGAGCAGCAAACAGAGGCTAAATCAAGTAATTAGTGGGAGTTTATCTGACAGTCTTAGCACGTCACCTTGTACTCTTGGACAACAATGGTTATAACGACTTCCATAGTTCATCGCACCAACGTCCCACATAAACATTGTACACTTGCAGGCAGAGCAAAGAGGAGACGGCTTGTTATCTTCACACAGTTAACTAGCCTATGAAATGAAGGACGATAAGGGTATCAATTCTCTATATTTTTAAGTAAGCGCACTGCATTGTGCATTGCATGCTTCTTGCTTTACACTTCCTTTTTTCGTTAATTAGTTTTCACACAAACCAGCTGTATTTGTCACCCCCGCCGCAAACTCTACACGACTGGATAAAAACGCGCGATGCAATTGGCAAGAAATCGTCTTGAAAAAGGACAGTCTTCATTTTAAGGCGACTTCAACTCCGTAACTTAGATACCTCCACTAGTCAAACTATTGCCGTCTGGAAGAAGACAACAAAAGTAAATGCTGTTGTAATGGCTTCTCGTGGCTGAAAACACAGAAGCTATGAGCCCGGAAAAAACAACCCACTCCTTTTAGTTAACCAATTAGCAACTCGTACATTCACCGAATCACGATCTTCTTGCACCGTGATAGTGTCCACACGATCATTGAATCAACAATCCTGGAGAACCCACAGGCCCGCCCTCCCACCTGACTGCTCGTGGCGAAATCTCCACTCATCAGACATTCTTCCCCATTTCAATCGATCATCAACTGTTAGTCTTTGAAGGTCAATACGTTGGACTCGATGAAATTGCGCTGAGTCAATTGGGCTGGTGGTTGGTTAAACAGGTGGTATACGGCAAAGCTCAAGTAATCGATCGTTAGGGAGAAATGAACAATATTAACAATAACAGATTCAATCTGGACTAGTGGATATTCAGCCAGCGTAATAAAGTCCAAGAAGCATAGCCTTGCTCTTTTCCTCTCAGGTTTGGATCAGTTTATCTGCTCCAGCCTAGTACGTGTTCAGCGGTTTGTCTTGTGAGACTGTCCTATCGTCCAGGATCTCCGGTAACTTGACGTTTTCCAGTCCTCTGTTAACTGCTTAGGCCCACTTTCATACGTTCACCCTACGACTTCAAGAATTTTGAAAACGGTTTTCAATCTGGGATGTCGTTTCTATGGTACTCATCCTTAATACTGCAATGTTCATTTGAAATTCTCATCGCCCATGGATAATTTAAGGAGACTCAAATCAGAACACTTCAAGTTCAAAACCGAACCTGCCTCATCGAAAATTCAATTTGCCTGTGATCTTTTAAACATAATGTCAGTTTCAGTGGAACTTCATGTATTGAAATCCTGTTGTACACGGAAACCAACCATTCTGAGTTGATTGACGCAGTATGTCAATCATGAAGCTAAAACACAGCTTGCTCCTTACACATATGGTGGTTACATCGCTGTAGTCGTTTCGTATTTGACTATTTTTTTCACGTAGCCAAGCTTCGTGTGTAGAAATAATTTGTCGTCCAATGCCGCACACACGAAATGAACGGTAACCTGCAGCGTTACACAGAACATCGCACATGAAACGTGTTTCTTGCTCTCAGGCTGTTGCATTATTAAGTACGCTCATTCGTCTCCTGACCTTGAAGGCCTAGGTGACCTTGGTTGGTTATCGATTACTGCAAGCCATCCGTTTTCGCACAAGTCTACACTTCCATGCCTTCAAGCGGCTAGACACTCTACCTCCACCATAGCACTTGGCGGAACAACCAAGGAACAATGTACTCATTATGGAGTTTTCCCGAGCGTACCGGAACACTCGTGCAAGCTGAGCAGACAGCAACCTGTAGATCAACTGAAACACTACCACTTTGTTGTGTGGGAAGGTTTATGCTGACATTGTATTGCTCAGCCTAGAATCCCGAAAGACGCGTATCCATTCATCCGTCTTCTTGATCACATGTTCGGTCGAGTGGGAGGTGGTCACTCAGTGGAAGATTAGTTGTCAGAATAGTTCATGTGAGGAGCGGCTACTTAAACTTGAGTAACTGTATGAACTCTGGGTGAATGAACCTTCCGGGAGATACAAATGTGGCAAGTCTGCAGCGAAGACTATGTACCCTACATACACGTTTGACCCGCACAGGTCTACCGCTACAAACTACGCTGTTCATCTTTGTCTAACCGGATATACGTCACGTGTTTTATTTTTTCATATAAACGTTGCGTACACCGTATTTGGAATCGTTAAATCATAATCTCCGTGGAGGAACAGTACAACGCTTTGTTTGTCTCAACAATGAATTACTAAAGTTAGCATACCACCCATGCTCTACCTCGTGCCCTGTGTCGTGCGATGTGAATGACCACGTACGGACCGAACACTCTCGGGGTGTCTAAACTGAGAACAACAATCTACACCTTGAAATACCAACAGCAAGCTTGGCGGTCAAAGTCGTTGTCACTATGTTATCTTAAAGTATGGTAATAAACAGTGGATATGCTCGTGACTTCAAAGAACGCTGGTTGCCACGACGAAGGTAGTTAGAAGCAAGGCAATTATGAGGAATCTTGGCCTCGACTGTATTCGAAACAGAGCAAGAAACGGTGTGTCTTAGCGCGACAAACGTTCCACTAGTTAAGCCACGAAGCCACACCAGAAGCTCAGGAACTTCACATCTTGATTCGCCCGGCCTCCCATCCCATACTCTTATATGAGGTCTCTTTAAATGACCCAGGGGATCAACTACTGCTACAGAAGTTCCCAGATAGTTCAGGCCGGAATCTGCCAACGCCACGCTACTTAGTAATAACAACTCTCATCCATTTGTGATGGTTGTCAGTATTAACAACGCCGAGCTCAAAATGCGCCAGAATTCGACAAAAGTCCAAGCTGACTCAGACCACTTCTTCAAACTGGATTTCTCTAACTGAATTCCCGTAACTTTCACCAGTTTCAGACAAACATATATTCACGCGCACCCAGTCTTATTCCTCTTCCGTAGTTCCGTATTTGGCCTAACCCCAGCTTTCTTATCATATAATTAACCACGAAAGTCACTCAGATGATACTGACGGCAACCGTTCACCAACTTACTTGCGAGGTTTATTAGTATTAATATTAGTATTATGTGGCTCAAGCACACCTATTCAGTGGTTTTCCATTTGCTGAGGCTGGGTATACAAAAGGCAGAAAATGCACCTCTCGTCACACATAAAGTATATCGCTGACTTAACAGTGATGAAAGCACAAGATTACACCCCATTTAGTGCCAAGAACTCCTTCAGAATATTCAGACCACACGAATAACGATAACACAATAACTGTGTTGCATTTAGACTTTTACTATGAATTACTACATGCTGTGTCTTTTTACAACTCGACGCATCTAATCTGGATAGACCATTTAGGCTGATTGCATTTGGAAAGAGATGGAATCAAAATGCAACATTATACGTCGACAATGCACAGTTCCAGGCGAAATTAGCTTAGCTGGGTTATAGATTTAATGGAGTATGAGGTTTGAGAGTGCTCGCATTCATAAACTGTCATTTTTGGGGATTTTGAATCAAGTAACTGAGTTCCATCCGTATATTACACATTGGGCTGACGCGTTGGCTAACTGTATGACTGATAAAGCATTTGTGATAGACAGTCTTCGTCCAGTCAAACAAAGAAAATTGTCCTCCCAGTCGATAACAAGCCACTTAAGCTAACGGCCAACCCACCTACTCTCAACGAACATCGGTCGAAGGCTATCGATTAGCACTCGATCCCAGGTGCGCGTGGATGCACGTCATACTATAATCCGGCTTATCTTATCGGAAGTTCCTCGGAGTGGATGACGCAATAAGTACGGACATGCATCCTACACACTCGCATTTAGTACGGCAATCGATTGGGCAATTTAATCAGTCGATCCGACCAGGCTCAGCAATTACAAGATGACTGCGCCTTAGGCGAAGTTCAACACATCCTAAGTTTGATGACCAATTCGGACCGGAGAGTGTTTTAATGAGAGCTATTCGATAACCATTAGCTCCAATTTAGGTTGTACAGTAAATCCGTTTTTGAACTCTAACTTCTACATGATGAGGTCAAACTAAGGAAAACGGTTCAAGACTATTTATTGGATTGCAATTATGGTACTATAAGCTTAACTAATTATAAAAACACTTTTGAAGAAGTTGGCTTAAAGAGATGGAGCAGTTAATTAACATTTGTCAACTGAAAGCAAAAAATCCCGTCGAAATGAGCCAATATTTGTCGTCATTGGTGACAGCAAAGATTTTGAATGACTGGATTACATTTCAATGCAGGACGCGATATCAACTAACCTCTAACAAAAAGTAATAACTGGGCTAGAATCCAGAATTGTTGTTGTTGAGTGATTCAGTGGTGACAATGCTGGGTAGCCATCATTCAAGTATGATATTGCTGCTATAGTGAAAAGAAACCGCATCCTGATGAACAGAACAGTTTATGGGAAAGTACTGAAAATTAATTAAGACATCATTAGTTATAACGTGCTGTAATCGAGTCTCGTTGCAGCACTGACCAGCCTTGCCCGGTTACGGCCTCAGGGGTCCGCAACAACCGTGGTTGAGGATTGCTGGATTTGACACAACTTAGTGAGCTGAGTATGTTGGGTGAGATGCTTGTCATCATCATCATCACCATCATAGACAACAATACATTAGTGGTTCACACGGATGTTTAACTGTCACGATTTACAGCTGGTTGTTACCATTTTTCAACCCTCGTTCAATGCCGAGTGACACGATATACCAGGTGATGTGTTCAATATAAGTGATAAGAAGGTCATATGGTAACTGACGAGGGGACTCAGATGAGTAATCGAGTCATATTGGTTGTTTAGTACCATAGACTTCCGAGATGATACCCCAACGAAAACGTGGTATGTGATATTACACAAAGAACGAATAAAACATTCCTTACATCAACTCAATTTGCCACCATAATTTGCTCACGTCATCGTGCTTCATGCTTCTTCCCCCTCTAAGTTTCAATTGTTCAGAGAATCTGACTGGCATGATGAAAAGTAATCTACTCATATATCATGAAAAAATCTAATGATACAGTTTAAATCTTGTGTTCAGGCTACTTTTCATGATCTTCGGATCAACTTTTCCTGCTGCCTTTTCATCTAGTTTGTTTACGATGTATATCGATATATTGTCAAATGTTTGTCAGAGCGCATTTTGTCACGCAGATCGATCGATGTTCAGTTCAAAAAGCGGTCTTACGCATGCATAGTGGGAATCCGTATGTTGAGGGATTCCAGTTCCAGCAATTTCTAGTGAGGCATCAATTATAGCCTGACTCCAGCAATTACACTAGTAGAATATATGGCAGATTTCTTCATGTTTGTTCTCTATATTGTGGGTCATCTATCCCTACATCGCAAAGTAAACACTGATTTATCTGTTCAGTCAATTTGGTTGCGATTTTCACTGTACTTTCGGCAAGGTCGAAATGTCTGTTCAAGCCCTGAGGTTGTTTTGTAAACTCTCATCACAAGGAAGCTCAATTATGGATCAACAGCGTTCAGTCACCGTCGAAGTGCCGTTATGGCGATCGAAAATTTTAGCCACTCGTGTAGTGTGGGTTCACTCTAAGATACAATGGCCTTCGTTATTTATAACATTCTGACATAATTGCTACATGTCTCTAGTGGACGACCATTTCCATTAGAACGTTCGCCAAATCCTTACGGGCACTCTATTCAACGTTGCCGAATTCTAAAGCAGTTATACGCTCGGGTCGGGTTAGAACACACAAGTAGGATTACGTAGGACGTACTATAGAGAGATACCTCGACCGACCTCATGGGTTACGATACACGACCTATGATCAACATACATGTATTAATTCAAACAAGTATAGACTAGGAATGAGTCATTGGCTGAAACAAGAATGACATACAACCAGAACTAAACTAATCACATTTAAACGGGTCGTCACGAATCCGGTAATGAACTACCAATGTAGATGATATCGATCTAAGTGACGTGCGCAGAAATAAACGGAAACGAATAAGCAGCTTATGAGCACACTTAAGATAAAAAGAAAGAAGTAAACTTACGTAAACGGCATAACTAAAACATCCAAGTAGTGATAACAAACACTTGCAGTACAATTTAAACTTATGACTGCAAACTCCTGGCATCATGGTGGTGATAGGTTAACTATCATTTGCTTCTGTACACAAAGCGAGGGTTTGTAACGGTGTGTCGAAACAGCTTCAGGAAAAGGTAAAGCACGCTTACTGGTTTGGTTTTGTCGTTCACTAGCCACTTTGGAATGTACTGCGAGACACGTATCTGAAACGTTTTCACCGTTCGGCTAGTGTATTTGATTCCACAAGCGCCTGAATTCATAAATAATGTTAGATGTGGCGGGTGAGTTGTTTGGGTCTTTATTCGGTGTGCAAGGCAGCCGTGTCATTTGGTTGATCAGTCTTAATTCTGCCACGTTGTACACAGCTCTGAGAGCACACTTCAGTCTACGTTGGATAAGGGTGGTTACATCCTCATCCTTGTATGGCAGTGATATATACACAGGTTTGCGAAACACTGTTTCTGATATTGACCGTTTCGACCTTTCTGTAACGTATTTCGAGATGAAACGCGCGGGGTATCTGTTGTGCACCAGTGTTTGGTGGATAAAAGTCGATTCCTCCTCGATCGTCTCGGGTGAGCAAATTCTACTGAAGAGGATTCGAACGAGACTACGTTTGAGCGAAATTGGTGCAAAACTTATGAAGTGAATATACTACCCCGTCTAAGTGAGCTTCCTATGCACTCTTTTCCTGATGGATCCATCACCGTTCACAGACATTTCCACACCTAAGGAGGAAAGTTTGTTGTTTTCCTGGACTTCTGTGGTGAACGCAACGTTCGGATGTAGACTATTCAGTTGTGCGCAGAGTTGGTCAGCATGGCCTGATGAGTCACACACACAAAGTATGTCGTCAACATATCGCTTATACAGCATTGTAGAGTGAATAGCTATTACTGCTTGTCTTTCTAAATACGTCATAAAAATATCAGCGAATACCGGCCCCAATGGACTTCTTATCACTACGCCATCAATTTGTGGGTAAAATTTACCATTCAATAAAAACTGAATATTCATAGCACACAGGTACAAGAGCTTAAGAATGTCAAACAAAGATAGTTTAAAGGATATGTTGTGCTCTGCTGCAATACCGATTATTCACGAGTTTGCAGCAGAGCACAACATATCTCTTAAACTACTCTTGTTTGACATTCGTAAGCTCTTATACCTGTGTGTTATGAGTGAAGATTTCGCCACAGGCAGTCATGTGGGAGGGTGGACGTGTGTGTTCTCCAGTTTTGTTGATTCAATGATCGTGTGGACACTATCACGATGAGGAGGATTCGGTTGTAAGCTGTAGTCTGTAATTGTAGTTCATATCGTTCATGGTTTAAAGGAAGATTAAGGTTAGTGTTATCTGTCCAGGGTTTCCGAATATCCTAAGGTAATTATGCTTCGACCGACCGACAAAACTCCATACGGAGAGTAAATATTTTTAAAAGAAAAAAGCTTCATTTTCAGAATGAGTTCATATTGATTGCGCTGTCTGTTTTTTGCGTTTTTGAGTAACATTCTGAGGACATGATGTCAATCAGACAGAGCTGTGGTCGACAGACCAAGTTCGTGTAAAAATTGATTAACCGAAGAGCGAGTTGTATTGGGTAAAGGGCGATCAATAGGCAGAGGCATGTTCCTGTATGTTAGAGTGGAGCGAATCCAGAACGAATGCTGTGCTATTTTTCCTGTCAGACCCGTGCCTACCATGTGATGACAACTGACGCTGACCATATCGTTTGTTTGTCGCCGTACAATGTGCATTTGTGATATGGACTGTGTGAATGCTGGAATCCCCTCTGCCCGTTTTCCTTTCAAAGAACACAGACACTCTGAAGTGATTGTATCGACCCTTGGTGGTGCTATATATAATTTGCCGATTATCCTGACTTAGGACCCACCCCATTAAAGTGATTAAAAAAGCGCTCAAAAATGTTTGCACTGTAACTCAAACAAAAAAGTACTGTATAGTGGACAACTCGGTGACTCTTATGGTCTATACCATATGCATTTTGATATCACTTTTGTAACCCTAATTTTTGGATGGGGATTAAGTTTTATAAACATGTGATACTGAAAGCCTGAAGGTAATAGGCAGTCACATCGTAGTTTTCTTCTGATACTATCAAACTGATTGAATTGTGAGATGTAACTGATATGGGTGCATATTATTTGGGACTAACTTCACTTAAACATATGAACAACAAAAACTTCAGTGAAATGTTCAAGATTAGAAAAATATCATTTTATGCGTACTAAAACATGCAACGTTTTCGAATGAAACAATGCGTTCGGGTTTTGCGCCAAACCACATGAGATAATTTACTCGAGACTGTCTTAACGATTAGCGGTACACTAGTCACCAGACGTCAAACGTCATATTCTCAAGTAACTTTTTGCCAACGTTCTATTTCCGACATTCACAAAACTCTTGCTGGTATTTGAAGTGACTCAGTGTTAAACTGTTCACAGTGATTTGCAGACAAATTTTACAGTTAGCTTTCAATTAGTTTAAGCTTAGGTAAAAGAGCGACACTGACGATTAGTTAAATGTACCGATGTGGTGACTATATGGATAACTGAAAACCCAAAGAAGGCCATGGATGCATAGTTTAGGGAAGTAGGTTAACTTAAATAGTTATTCACGTAAATGGCATATAATAAATCTCACCGCTTTGATTGAAAGCCTTGTCACAAATGTCGCAGATGTAAGGTTTCTCTCCCGTGTGTATACGTTCGTGTACTTTTAGCACATTCATCAGGCTGAATGCTTTATTGCAATAACGACAAATGAACTTCCGAATTCGTTTTTCCTCTGTAAGTACGGATTTTGTCGGACCAGAATCTGGCGAATCATCCTCGTCTCTAGCTGGTCTTTTTTGTCCTGTTTGTGGCCTCTGGACTGATCTCAAGCTGGTCACCGGTAGAATTACAGTGATTTCTTCACGTTCAGATTGATCATAATCCATATTTTCCACCACATTCGGATCGGACACAACGGATCCAGTGACTACAGCTAGGTTAGCCGACCTAATCGGTGACTCGTCATCGTTCGGAGGAGTGTCGGTCCTTTGATTCACCTCCAAAGATTTTTTTCTCATTTTGGAACCGGGTTTGAACCGATCTTTCGAGTCTAACACCATCTCAAATTGTGGTCCGGATTCTGTGAAATGCAGGGAGGTGGATAGATTGAGTATGAAGTACTATAGAGTTGGAAGCACCTAGCGTTACTTGTGTATTGGTCAACCAACTGGTTGGTGAGTCCACAAACTGGCCCTCTTCCTCAGATGTGCGAACAGATGTCTCACTCGGATGTGGGAGGTTGGCCGAGTGCGTTTTGGGCAGCACGCGTTTTTGACGTACAGACAGCCACTGTGTCGCGTCCCATAAAAGTGCCCATGTCAGCAGCGCTCCTGCGTTGTTGTACGCATGTGAGCATGTCTATTCGTGCGTCCACGCGCGCGCGCGTGCGTACGCTTGTCGAGTATGACCGGAGTGCGCACATGTGCGCACTGCGGTGAGTTGGGTAACAAAGTACGTGCGAATGACGTGCAGTCCGGCCCATTAAATCGATTAGGCAGACAAGCAAACTCATATATCGCTATGGGGGGGATTGGTGAGGCAAGAGCGATTACAGCCTTACCACCTGAGTAACCCTTGACTCACGTACGCAGCATGCGCATGCGTACATGTGTGACGTGTGGTTGGCCTGATTGTATGCGTCCTTACACAACTACCGTATGTGAGGGTCGGTTCGGCTGCCAGTGTGGACCAGACAGTTAGGCGAACGGAACAGGCGTTAGACTGACAGAAGGTAGGCGCATACAAGCAAAACGGTACTAGGACTAACCATCTCATAGACTCACACACTCCTCCCTACCCTGGCTAACCTAGAGATCCCCTCCCTCCTGTACATTTGGTTACCTCATGCAGTGTAAACACGGGAATTTTCGGTCGACTGATTCGTTCCCACATGCTCATGTTTGTGTTGTGAGTGTGTTTGAGACGGTGAGCTCCTACCGATTACCGGCTACTCGCTTCCATTCCTTTCATTTCGAATAGTAAACTAACCACACCTCCAGGCAAGCATGCAAACGAAAGGATACTCACCTGACAGTGGTGGTGGTAGTGGTTTTGATGGCAATGTTTGTAGTTGTAGTTGAGTGATAAGTGCTCATTGCCCTGACCAATGGGTAGGAGAACTTTCGCCATGACCTCAACAGACCTTCAAGCTGCCCGCATGTAGCGGAAATTAAAGCAATCGAAGCCGCTTGAGAAAGAGACTGAACGGAATCAAACAGACTGGTTACTGAATCGAACAAAACATGGTTGATCTTGAATTCCTGTGTGTAATCCACACAGTTCAACACATGAACTCTTGCAGTAGATAGGCAAACGAATTAAGCTAAATTGGCGGAATTCATTGGATTGCATGATTAGAAGAGAATGACCAATTTACGTGTTAAATTCACTCACGAATCCTGTCGTTGATGCCAACGACCTAGATTATTGCACTGTTGCGAGTAACAAAAAAGCTTTATCGACGGTAGACTATTCGTGACACTTGGTAGAAACTTCAATGGATCTCATCCAGTCCATGTAGCTAGGACAAGCTTCAAGTGCACAACCTGTTGGAACCAGTCCAACCGAATATAACCCATTCTGTACTCAATATCGAAAACTAATCGACAATGAAAAACAAGGACTCAGCGCGTTGACCCTCGCGTATTAGTATCGACCCTAAAGAACAGAGTATACAGAGAATGCATGTCAAACTAGCGAGGCACTGGGCGAGTTGTGTTTGTAACCCCGGGAGGGATATTACAAAAGGGATAGCTTGACTAAAACAAAAGTAGGTAAAAACCAAGACCGTCAAAAATGTACAAGTGAGTGAGACTATAAAAAAATATTATTTATTATGGTCGCCACAATCTTTAGTTTGCAAATGAAAAGGTTTAAAGTAAATAGCAATACCGTGAAATGAATACATACACGGAGACAACATTATGAAAGGGACTATCATGTCGAAGAAGATCTCGGGGAAATATTGGTATGATAACTAAGCCGTGTCTCGAAAAATGTTGGTATTGATCATGTAACGCCTCGTTAGCATTGGGGTCTGATAGTGTAAGTATGTGAATCCAGATCCAATTCCAGCAGACATGATGGATGTGCGCGTTTCTGGAGGTAACGGTGTTAAAAGTAACTGCCAGCGTTGAAAATTACAGCCACCTACAAAAATAGTCTGTCTACTAGGAATTATTTTCACGAAAAGATAAGTGAAGTGGCATTGTGAGCAATCTGACTGTAACGGTAAACAAGTTATTGATTCACCCTGTTCATTCGAATCAAAAGCAGTTATGGGCCCCCAGTTCCAATTTTAAATTTAATAGTTGAAGCGCTGAGCCGTTAGTACACTAACTGCAACATTGATTTATGGATGTTGATGTGGATGCTGACATTATGTCTGGGCCGCATGGCAACAGTCATGGTCAAGACTTTGTAATGATGATCGCAGTAGCCCAACAGACCTCCACCAGACAGTTCATAGAATCAGAACACAAGTGATGTGTTGGAAGCTTTCACTGAGATATAATCGTCTGATTCTACTTCATTAACCAGTAGGTGATGGTTACTTAGCTCGAAATCACTGTCTAACTCGGACTAGGCGATTATGCTACTTTCTGTTTGACTTCATTTGCAGTACGAAACATGTCTGCTCCACGGCGGGTGATCGCAAAATGGATACAGACCTGATAAACGTTTACCTTTTCTAATTCAGTTGATGCTGCTGATGCAGTTATTGATGAATCTACATTAATGACAGTCAAGAAATGGAATAAACTGCCGGGTGAGTTAAGCTGTCGCATTCTTGAGCTTATCTTTCGACGTTCTATCGTTTGTTTGGAGTGGAAGGTAACCAGAAGGTTTGTGGCACAACAGAAAATTGGTGTACTTCACTAATCCAGAAGGACCGTCTCATCTACCAACAAACGCTTACCGTACATTTTATCGCCGATGCGAATAAATTTTTCTGATTTGTGTCGTCAGCTTGTAAGGCGAAAGCTGGAGTTCCTAAATGTTTGGGGCTGTCTGGCTTTGGTGCAGAAGCTGCAACTGTTCTTACTGAGTCATATTTGACCTCCCATTGAAACTGATTACACTTGCAAGATGGACACCTCTTCCTCCTCTACAGAAGTACTGGCAAAACTCAGGTGGCTTGAGGACAGGATTCCTGATGTTGGCAGTATCCCTCTTAAGACCGATCACTCTGCTGGCTCTCTTAGTCTATTTTTAACTCAGTCTATCACTGAACAGCTGAAAACTCGCAAATGGGACGCCCGCCTCCAAAGGTTATAGGCGAAATCATCACGGCGTTTATCGCCCAGTGAGTACATTGTCGAGCAGCTGAAAGATTTCGGAGGCGCTCTGATACGACCCGCCCCATAGATACCTGACCTGCCAAAACATTTTTACCTACGTTCAACATGACATTCCCAAAGGTCGCCAATGTATCACGAGCATACTAATAACCGATGATCAGTGGATAAAGGCAGTCGGTCAAGGCAATGGCGTTGACATCTTATGCTTAGACTTCGCCAAAGTTGTTCAAATGGAACAGCCTGTTAATTATGGACTACAAGACAACCTTCAGTGGCTGAAGCCGGATCTTGCAAATCATCCTTATGGACTGTGCGTAAACACTGCTCTGGCTATGGCGGGGTGCCAAAGGGTTCAACTGTCAGCTTGCCTCTGTCTTAGATTTTTAGTAATGGGATTCCACTTTCCCTTACACCTTATTATTATTATTATTATTATTATTATTATTATTATTATTACTATTATTATTATTATTATTTGTTGACGATGTAAGAAGCTGGTGTGTAATAAATGGTGGAAAAGTACCTTTTATCTTACAGAAAAATCTTAATAGTCCATTTAAGTGATTTCAGGCAAACTAGCAGGAGTTGAATACCAACGTATGTACAGCTGTACACAGCTGTATCTTACGGAATACTGCGCAGTACCCTGGTAAGTACTTTTTCAGACAGTTCTTGTTGAGAAAAAATTGGAAACAATTATAAGCTTTCTGAACGTTGGCGAAATGCAAGAAATGAAGGCAATATTGTGGCATTATTCATACGTCTGTTTGGTCAGTTGTATCCTAACTGTTTCCGGCTTCATTACCACAAAATCATTCGATCGTATATTTAGAATTTTGCTGCATCCTGGTCGCTCTTTCTTCAGAAGGATAAGTTGCTACTAAATTTTATGCAACGTTTTACCATTAAGGTGGTATGGCGTCTGAAAATCAAACCTCACGAAAGAAGACTGGCGTGTACTTGCCGGAGTATCGTGAGCTGAGAAGTGACTTGGTACCCGCCTTTTTGATCTTGAAATGTCCTAATCACCCCCACCCCCGTCGACTGACTCTCATTAAGAGAAGTAGTAACACGATGAGAAGTCAGACCATCAACTTTGAGGTGCAGTGAAGCAGACTTGAGTGTAGATGTAGCTGTATTCTTAGAGTTGGAAGCGCGCTTCCAGGCTGTGTTATCTCCGCTAATCTTACGTCGAGTTTCATGACTGGCATTGATAATCATTTTTCCTCACCAGATAAGATGTTGAACCTGGTTCTCTCACTTCAGCCTATCGCCATTTTATGCACAAAGATACGGAATTTCATAAGATCCCTACTTCCAACTTCCTCACAATCCATTAATTCGTCGATCAAATGAAAGACCTTGCCAGTAGTTGTAACTCACTGCAGCCAACTGAAGCTACAGTTTTGAAGCTGCAGTTTTGAAGACTACCTGAAAACAATCATTCGCTGAGAAATGAGTAGCAAAATGGCCAATGTTTATAGCTCCTTTGAATCGTACTGAGATTGCCATCTTAGGAGTTGGATTACACAAAATTGAGATTGGTCCGTTTGACAAACCACCGAGAGATTGCAGAAGATGTGTCAAACGCTTTGATTCTGATGTAGTTAGTTAACTGTCAAGTGAAAATGGATTTCTTTCATGTGTAATTTGCTATTCTAGTGGCTATATGAAAGGAGGTTTCAAAATATGTACAGCTATATCAGGCTATGCCCTGAAGATATCATGACAACAGTTTGGCAGAATTTATCGATCACTACAAGCTATTGCGTGTGAGTTATTCAACAAACTAGGGTCAACTGAAAATGGTGTAGAAGATATTCAAAGGTTTCTAGAAAACTATTTAATTACAGTGACGAATAGTTGCACTACAACTATGATACAATTTCAAAGCTCAACAATGACGTTGGTGGATTCAGACGTAAACTGGTTGGGAAATCCTGATTGGGCAACCACTGGATCACTTGGCGGATTTCATACGGCACAGTGGATTGGGCAGGTAACTGAGTCCAAATATAAAATTTCTGAGCTCCCAGGGTGGCTTCGTAGCTCATCTAGTACCGCACTTGCAACACTACAGCAAGCTGTTTCTGCCGACGGTTCGAATCCAGCTGAAGCCCAGAGTTTTCGCAACTGGGTCTCATCTAAACGAATGTGTGTTTTACAGGTACAATTAGCAAATCACTACACAGGTTACCGATTGGCAAAATTTGTGATCTGAAGTGACTGAGAAGGTTTGACGGACACAGTCGCCATCCATACAAAGAGTGCCAAATGCTTAGTCATGGCCACTAAAAGAATGAACCAGCTGGAATACCATATGTTGCGTCGGCATAGTGTATCATGCCCTTCAACCAGAGAACGAATTATAATCGCGGTCAATATTTTTACGTTAACACACATCGTGGTAAATATTTATTACCTGCTAAGTTTACCCAGGATTCTTGTTTTCCTCCTGCAGCTATTCCGGCGGGTTCAGTTTCGTCCTCATCACTTGGCGTTTCGCTAACTTTCTTCAGTTGACGATTACTGCAGCATGTGTGGCAAACAGCATTTCGAAAACACCATATAGTTTAGAGGTGGAGCTTACTGCAAGAGATATCGGTCAGAAGAAAAAGTGAAGGTGGAGGACGCAGCAACCTCAGATAAAGGATCTGAACTCGCCTGTATACTAGGTGTTTCCCAGAACGGTTTCTGGAGCAGCACAACAGACCTTCTGTGTGTGACGCCATCTAATGGGTAACCACAAGTGGTAGATCGTCTCCCATCAACAAGTTCTACTCACAGTCCTATTGCTAAAGTTAACAGTAACTTGACCTCTGAGGTTCGCTTTCAAACTGCCATCGAAGTTACAACATTTAGACTGGTACTGCTGATGAGCCGAGGTTTTCCGCTTGTAAATGTCCGTGAGATTTGTCAACAGATGATATGACAATGACGATTACTGCCACCCTAAAAGATACCCAGAGTGCCAACGGATTCTACTTCCCTCTCCTAAAGATGTCACAGTAATGTACAGTACTCCCCTCTCCAAGTAGTCGGTCAACCATGTCCATCTTACAATGCATACCATCTTTGACTCGTATGTGGTTTCTTAATGACTGTTTGTCATACATGCGGCAATAATAATCACCTGAAGAAAATGTGTGGAAACGCTAAACATAACTCTACTGTGTACAGTGATGCGGCTGAGGGTGTGTTGTTCAGTTCAGTGCGCACAACACTGAGGACATGTGGAACACAACCATTCATTCATCGGTGTCTTAAATTTTAGTCCGATACACAATGTGTTTTCCTTGTTCAGTCGAGAAACACCGACTCATCAAACACGCACACTCATGAATGTGAAGTAAATGGTCACTATTTGAAGCTGGTAGCCTAAATAGCGTTACAGGTGCGACGTGAACAAAGTAATGACGAACGTCATTTTCCTAATTTTCTAGACATATCAGGCAGTTCTGAGATTGAGAGCCGTAATATAATGACAATTCCTGGGGACTGAACACCGCTGACGTGAAGAAGTCGAGGTTGTTGAAATCAGGATTTTTTTTGGCTTATCGTTCGGTGGTTGCGCGATTCAGGTGACTTGAAAGGGATCCCAGTCAGATCAGAAACAGAGGTGAACGGGCTTTCACGGAACGCGGGTTAGGTCTGTACGGTCTCGGCAACGGGATTCATGGTGCCGCAGTTTGAGTGATGAAAAGAGCCATGATTTATTGTGTGAATTCGTCCACATGAGACACGTTGGTAGTGTTACTAATGGAAGTTGTTGACAAAACCCCCAGGATTTGCGACGACTAGCAAATGACGACGAACAGGAGGATGCCAGAATTATCGGCATCAACAGCAGAACCGAAGAATCTCACAAAGTCACTGCGCGACAACAAGATTTTCGAAGTCTTGCTTGTTACCGTCTATTTGAAAATTTGTCTGATACCGAAGTCGACAGACGTGAGGACGGCCAGTATGCTATACCATATGTCCAGAACCTCTGTCCCTCCGCCATAATCCAGAGCCCAGACCAAAGGGCTTACCGAACGGCCACTCCTACTAACCGGGTCAAGTGAGCGAACGGGAACACGTCGCTGAAACCATAGCCCGATTAGTTGGTTGTGGGTAGAGTGGGGGTGTACGCGCCTTTCCAGTAAAGTCGCTTGACTCCATGGACCCAGTGTTTTGCCCGCCAAAGTTCATGATCGATAACACCTGACTGCTCACACACCTCAATGTTTCAAAGACAATGCTGGGCTAGGAACCAGCATGCGCCAGTGAGTGCCAGTGGGCGGTTAGAATCCAGCACTTCCTGAATGGATTGTGGCATCAAGATAGTTTTTTTCATCTACCGGCAAATAATTGAAAACTGCATGCATGAACAAAACAAATAACCAATGATTAAGACTACTGGTGAGTGGTCGGGGACTTGGTTAATTCTAAGCTGAACAACACTCACATTTCATCGCAGTTTTCGCATTCAGATAGACTTTCCAGTCAGCCTCTTGTGGAAAGAAAATAGCACTAAAAAATTGATCAGTACCTTCCGTGGAAGCTTGGACACACCATGTAATGTTTTTAGGTTTATCACACCATTTGTAGACTCTGGCGCGACATAGTACAGCTATTTCGTGAAAAGGATAAGCGTCGCTTGACACTCCTCAGTTGTGTGGCCTCGTTACTGAGCCGTATCGCTCCCCTTCTTGTTGACATGCCTTATTCATCCACTTTGTCTTTGATGAAGACAACTTGTTGCTTTATCAAGATTGGCGTACACAGCTCGTTCAAAAATGTTGTCCTGACTGAAGTGCTTTGTTCTCTAGAAACCTGCTTCGCCCTGAAAAAACGATATATTGTTTAGTTTGGGTGGGCACAAAACATTCGCATCATACGGGTTTGGCTTATGTGGTTACGACTTGGGATAGCATGTTGATACACATGAGCATCGATCGACCTGGAGGTATATGAGTGAGGAAGGGGCGTAACGCACTCTTTACAAGTATTGTGTTTGTTCGCAAACTGACTTCTCTAAGACCGTACAGAGTGTATGTGGAGATGCTTCTGATGGCGGTTTAAAGTCGATCAAAGAAGGCATATCAGACTTGTGGTCTATGAGTTGACTAAGTCTATCTGTGTGTGTCTGTCTGTTTGTCTGTCTGTCTGACGGACTGTTCATGTTGAGTTACGGTGGGTCACACTCTTTCCAGTTCAGTTCAGTGTGCCCGACGGCAGCCGCGCACAACATGATCTGGACGAATTTATCATGCTAGAATCAGATCGCACTCTGGAACGCACTGACGTACGCTCAACGAAGGGGTTTAGAGCTATCTAAAATCCATTTGTACATTCCGTGCAATGAATGTTCGGTCTTCATCCTAGGTATCCCACCTGGGTAACGCGTGTCTATGAATACTGTTTAAATGCATCAAGCACCAAAACATGTATTTTATAGCGTTCCACTACACATGAACCAAAATATTACCTTAGTAAGACAGTAATCCGCAGTATGATCCATTAGATTCCGTTCATAGGTTCACAGATTGTTACAAGAGGGAGAAAGATCCTTGGTTGTGTGTTCCTGTCTCTTTGTTGGTCATTGAAAAATTGTGTTGGACGATTTATAAGCATAAAGAAAAAGTGAGTGGAATTTAATAAAACGTAAATTCAGTGAAGTTGTTGGTTGCAATCATTTCAATAACGAACACTGAAAAACACTGAAACAACATTTAGTCAGACACGCGTAGTTGATGATCTGTGAGACCGAACTAGTACAGCTGTTAAGAAAACTGTATTGCTTATTGTTTCTCAGCTCTATACGGATCGAGTAGTACCTTACAACTCTCGACTGATTCAGCTACGGCCACAGACCTGATAGTATCCATTAAGTATACAAATCTGACAATTTCCGCTAAAAATGTGCTGTCCTACTGACAGTTCAACATTGTCGTTACTCGAAAAGAAAGAGAAAAGAGGGTACTAGTACATAAACCATAAATTCACAAAAGGTGTTGTAAATGTTATCAGTGGTTTTCCTTGGAAATAGCGTTCTCCTTAGGTGTGACATCAGTACATGTTGCAAATTAGTCTAGGAGATTGCACTACATTCTGAGATTAGGGCCACTTGAGTCGATCCAGTGTTTGCGGACGTTCATTGCAGACTCTGTGTTTGAGGTAGCCCAATATCGATGACTCCGAATGATTTGGCTGAAAATTTGCGTACACCCCACCTTACCCACAATTAACTAATCGGGCTGTGTTTTCAGTGATATGTTGTGCCTGTTCGCTCACTCGACCCAGTTAGTAGGAGTGGCCATTCGGTAAGCCTTTTGGTTTGGACTCTGGATTTTGGCGCAGGGACAGCTTTTCAGGATAATTGGTAGGAGATTTTCTAACTCAGCTGCTTGCCGTTGGAACAATACGCGCTGTCCAGACTGTTCCTTGATTCTTGTTAGACTGTCTGATACACTTTTCTAAAGAATGACAGGGTCGTCTTTTGTAATGTTCACATGTGTGAATATTGCAAAATGAACGAGTATTCCTTTAAATGATTAGATTCCGCATATTTACTCCGGTCACATATCGTGTGATATAAATACAAGTGCGAAGATGCGAAAGGAAGCAAAAATATATTACAAATTTGTAGCATCCACGATTCTGTTGAAGCTGAGATGACATGAGTGTCACCGTTGTTTACTTCTGTCCACGGTTGCTAGTAATTAGTCCAACCTCCATAAGTTTGAGCAACTGATGGTGTTTGCTACGGGCGATTAGAGTGCACGTTGATTTTGAATTCACGTAATCAAGTAGAATACGTCGTAAGAATATTAATGGGGTCAGACAAGCAGCTGAAATGTGCTACTATACTTCACTTTATTGACGGTAGTTGTAAGTTTCTGCTCCAGACCATTGTATTCGACTGTGCAGCGTTGTAGGTCCTTGTAATTACTCCCTTCAGACACTGGGTTGTTCAGTACTGTAAACTTCATTCTTCATACAACAAACTAAGACTTGCGACTTCCACTGACACCACTGTCACTGACTGTTTGTGCTTCACCTCGTTTTCACATCGTTTAGTGCAGATGTCTTGACAAACGTTTGACCGAAACGTGAGGAGTCAATTCTCTTCATCGGTCGTATCCGAGGTGCAGATGATACCTGTTTGATAGAAAAACGTTTTTATCAATGCTAGTTTAGGAGCAATTGGTGTGAAGCTTGTGGAGTTTACTAAATCCTCTCCGATCTATGTTAGTTTGCGACAAACCGCACGCCTAATATCTCATGTAGCAGTACATGTGAGTGGTATATTTGAAGAAGGCAGACGATCGTTCTCTTCTTACCGATTTGTAGCTGACAACTTACAATGAAAAGAATTTAGTGTATTCAGAATCCCTTGAACCTGCTTCTCGTTGTCAGTCACCAGTAAGACATTACCAACATATCGCTTATAAAGTATAACATTTGCGATGGTGATTGCTATCTCATGTTTAATCTTCGATATAAAAACCTAAGGCAGTGTCGGTCCAAGTGGACTGACTTCCTGTAGTAACATCATCAGTGTATTCAAAAATTTTGTTTTAGAAGTAAATTCCACACTTTCTCTGCACAATAAAACCAGATGCCTCAAAAAGTCAATCCGTATGAGAACATTGACTTGATAAATAAGAATGAAATCATAAAAAATGTCAAGGGCCTTATTCAAAGGAACATTCGCGATTAGGGAGTGAACACCTAAAGGGGCAATTTTACAATCAAAAATATTTATAAGTTCAATATATTCGATAAAGTCAAAGGTATCTCGAAGTATGTGTTCCTAGCTTTGTTCTTACAAGATCGAATAATTCAACCTGTCATCCAACAAGCATACGGTAGAGCGAATTTATCATCGGAAGAATAGGACAGACCGGAATGACATGCTTGTGAATATTAAGCAGTCCGTATAGTATGCTTGTCCCCATGCCTATAGGTCTCGGCTTCATACATAACAACCGTTGATTACGCAAAACGTGTAAGAATGTCTCCGTTTATTGTTGGCAGCGATAATTTTCTGACCTTAGTTAACATACTTAGTTATGTAGCGTTGTAAGTCCTCTTGACTGCTGTTTTGAGAAGTTGGGTCACCGAGTATAGCGACTTGCTAGTTTGTACAACAGGTTAAGCCATACGTCTTTCTTTGGCACACATGTCACCGATTCTGTTTGTTTTACTTATTCGCGTGCCACTTAGTGGAAGCTTCGGGATAAATGGTTAGTCGCGATTTCTTGATCAGAGGTCTCTCTTCTCTATCGTACGCCTTAGTAGGGCGCATAGTACGAGGGAGATTAAAACTTTTTTCATCTACAGTGGTTTACAAGCAATTTGTATGGGGCTCATGAAATTTAAGTACTGCCCCGTCACTGCTGGTCTGCGAAGAACAGAGCGTTACAAGTTTACCGTAGATATATATTTGGGTAGGACGGTAAAAGGAAAAGGTACGTATTCTCGTCCGACTAATTTGTGACCTACGAATTAAGATGGGAAGAATTAAGCCCATTTGAAACCTTCCGAATCTCCTCGTCATTGCCAGCCGTCTGAAGTAAAAGCTACCGCTTGCTGTCAAATGTCTGACATGAAAAGAGCGACCCGCGCTTGTCCACTAGTAATTTCTTTGACATTCGACTTACGAGTACAACTATAAATTTTCTGCGCACAATGAAGTCAGGTTGGCAGGAAACTACGAATTATGTGAGTACAAATAATACCCACCTGGGAAATTGGCTATGCATGACCAACAGCTGTCAGTAGTGCTTCAAAATTTTGCCGAGATCACCATATCTCTCAAACCACCAGAATTTATCTTCCAAGTCAACGAATTGGAACTTCTCGGACTCACCTTCGGGACTAGTGGGAACCGATCACACCTAGACTGATGCCTATCTTTAACTAGTGTGACTGTGTTTAAAAATCAAGCCATAAGTTATTCGTGTCTCCGTTTCATTTTGATACTGACCATCAGGCTCTATAGTACAGTTTCAGCTTAAAAATATCGATCGGTGAGCCAACGGTTGCGATGTTTGGACGAAGGTACATTGCACTAGAAGCTGACGAGTATATTATCCATCATCCAGGTACATAAATCTCTCAGGTTTACTGGTTTTCGCGGTACTCTCGGTCTGCAGTTTCCGAGGTTTGCCATTATGTTTTGTAGCCTAATCCCGTGATCCAAAAGGATCTGCGCAAACATCCTCCTCTACCTAGTGGGGTTACGTCATCTTCACTAACAAAGATGTCAGCTACAATTAAGAACTGCTTATGTTTTTCGCAGGTCCGAAGACAGCAATTGATTCAACCTGATAGTGAGTTAAGCTGAGGAGATTCACTGGTCACACCGTCCCCGTTCTGTAAGATGGTGGGAGTGAATAAAATGAAATCTTTCATGAGACAGTTCTGGTACTTGCTGCAGGTTGATGCCGACCTCAAGAATCCGGAAAGAAACTATGGTGTCTGTCAGCACAGACAAACCCTAGAGAACACATGAGCTGCTTAACCTGAGTGCTACATGTCTTGGGACAGGATGCATGCACATGACTGTAGACCGCTCTGCAACAGATATCACACTGACACTAACCTACTCCTGCTCCGACGACTGAGTTTACCGTTCAAGTCATGCGAGATTACTTCGGCCGACACAGTGTACCATAAGGTATATCCACTGAAAATGAATGACGGTCTTGTGCCCTAAAAGTGGAAACCTGACTTGGCAGTACCAGCTATAGATATCTAAGATAGGTACTGAGGTAGTCGTGTTCACCTGGAGCGTCGGGAAATGTGATACAAAACTGAAAACTGTCCATAGTTCAGCTGACTTGAGAATAGTACAGGCCTTAGGAATTTTCATGGGTAAATTCTTCCTGCGACACCGAACTATATCATTTTGCTTGGGGAGATTTCGGTTATATCATTTAAGTTTGCAAATCCTATTTCCTTCCTACGATGCACAAATAGCGGTGATGTGGTTTGCTTACCAAAAACTGATCTGCAACCAGCTCACAAAGTCACCACTCGTCATCTTGACACGTCAATAGTGGAAGTCACTGATCACTGTGATACCAAGGTTTATGGATGACACCAGAGCCAAATTGAACTCAGTATTGCAGCCAAACTTCCCAATAAGGAAAATGGCAATTGGTAGGTTGATGTAGGCGCCCCCTCAAGAAGGTTCCCGACGACCAACAATACAACCCCCGGATAGACACCATGGAGTTCTTTCATTTAACCAGTTAATAGAAGGGTGGACTTTTGAAAGGGAGAAAGTCGTAGTGATTTGTGAGACGCTATTGGGATCATATCACACAAAGATTGCTCAATGTTTATGAAGGGTGACTGAAAGAATGAACCGACTGGAATATCATGTGCTGAACCAGCACAATGCATTCTAATTGGAACGTCCCTCCAACCAAAGAACGAATTATAATAACAGTCAATAACTTTACGTTAACATACACCGTGTTATGTATCCATTACTCTGATCTGCTTAATACCAGCTACTTTTACCCAGGCTTTTTGTTTTCTTGCTGCAGCTATCCCGACAGGTTCAGTATCACCCCCATCCTACATGTGTGATGTGATTACGATTCCTTACCTGACATTTCAGTTACACTACATTACCTCCTAAGCACAGTGCGTACCGTGTTGCATCCACAACGTGGTTCACATGGACGGAATTGTCCGATAGAATTGACGCATGCGGTTCAAAACCTGTATTCGGTAACTTCTATCGCCTTATCTTGAAGCACATGTTATTCATAAACAGCCGGTGCAATTTAATAAGGAGCTCGCCCAACCAGACGGAATATAACTGTAGGTCTTCGGCTTTAAGCCATGGTAAACATTATCGTTTCCGTGATCACCACCTTCTTGCTAGAAACTTACCGTAGCTATCAAATTTGGCATACATAAAGCGGATACGATGACTCTATACCCCTACATAGATTGATAAGCTATTTGTCGCTGGAGATTACAAACTTTGCTAAGTTAAACTAAAGACGCGTCATATCGCAATAACTACCGCACCTAAGTAATATTCTGTCATTCAATGTGGAGCAATCATCATGTTTTGGCGCGCCTATACACGACAAATAGACTCAGTCGTCTAGGCGTGAGAAGGTCACTGTCATTCGAACGTCACTGATAATGCTGTTCACATTTGATTTATTCCCGTTAGCAAAAATCGTCTAAAGAGCCGTAGAAACCGTGTGAATCTGTTAGCAAGGATTCGAAAGCAACATTCATTGACTCGGATCTGACAGTGTAATGCTGTTTTGCAGTTGAACTCTAAGTCAAATGTTCCAGCGATGTATGACGCAAGGTTAAATCAGTGGAGTAAGGTGTGAAGAGAGCAGATGATAACCTGTCATAATGAAAGGCAGCTATTTACCAAATGATTAACCACTTTAGTTCGGATGTTTCGCTTAAACAAGGGTTGTCGTGTTTTACAGGGGGGGGGCGGCTGGAGACTAGGTGAGATGACTGCTAATCGGGCTCACTGGTGTGAATGTTGTCGTTGTTTGGCCAAGTTGTCTAGGAATCTGGTGGACTTAATGACTCACAGCGGTGAAAGTCGTGAGGACACAGTCTTGTTGATGACGTCGTACCTCGGAATATAACTCGGCTATTTGTTTTCAAAGTGGTGACGTCTTGATATTGTTGGTTTCAGTAGCTGGGTTCTCACCATCCCTTTTCATTTGTTCATACACTCTATGGACACCGACGTCACTTGTCGCCCGGATTCATGCAGCTGAGTTGGCATCATGCGAAGTTTCCGTGGCATTCTCTAAAAAAAAATGAATGCTAGGACTAATCATGGATGCACGTCAATAGGAAATATGATCTTTTGCCTGCTTCATACAGCCGTGGGTCAGTGGGACGGGTCTCACATTTGCGTGTAACATTCCACGTACTAAGGTCTTCTTTTTTAATACCGGGTTTACTCCGCAAATCAGTTACACTGGTCCGTTCCCTCTCTTTACCCTTTTCTAATCCGTTTGTCCCGCTCTTTGTGTTTCCTCAGTCCGGTTAACTATACCAGCTATGTTCAGTTTTCATTCGACGATACTGACTCTTCAAAATTGGTTTTGGGCTAATCCAATGTTTTTGGGGCTAACCTGTCACTTGCTTGTTATCGACATGCAATCCACTCTTGACAGTGCTGGTAGAGCGATGTTGGAGGTGGACTCCATCCACATTCACCTCCTAAATGTAGTCACCTTCAAGACTACGTCAGAGTGGCCACTTAAATTTAGAAAAGTATACGTTATCGGTGCCGTAGACTAACATACGTGCCAATGGGCCTTAGTGATCAAAAGCGATGGAAACGTCTATGTATAAAGGCGGTTATTACATGATGTTGTCCAAACCGAAACAAACCTATTGTACGTGTACAGAAGAGGTAAAGGACAGAATGTGACTGCAAGATAGTTAATCTCCGCAAGCCTATCTACGCGATGCTTCCGGAACTGATTGATTCGCGGCAGCGACGACGCTGAATGGTGCTATTTGGTGTAAAGTCCGATACCGAGTGAAATACTCTTTTTCATAACATTACGCACACACACTACGGTATATTTTTTCCAGGTCTGGACACAGACCTTCGAAAAGTTTTTGTGGACCTTGCGCAGAAAGAGCTTTCGAGTTATTTGTTCAACAAGGACCAGGATAAACGTGCACACCCGTTTACTGCTACATTTCGAATAGATCATAAAGCTCTTTCGCAGGATAAGCTGGACTAAATTAATCTAGTCTAAAATGGGTGCCACCGGAATCAATAATAGCCTAAGAGTTGAAAACACTACTGCTACGGATGAAACAGGTTCCCTGTGTAAGATGTAATTTAACGAATTAGCACCGTCCGACTGTTTACTCCACATCACCGTGATAATGTTCAAAGGACTAACTTATGACGGATGCTCGGAATGTGAAACCTGAGGAGAACTCACTGGTATGAACATAAAGCTCCGTCATAGGATCAGCAAATAGGATGAGTTGACAGTGTGAGCATCATACACTTTCAGAGTAAGTGACGTTCTCCGGGGACCTCCGAGATGCAGAATTATAAAATAAAATCGGACTGTCAAAATATCTGATCATCCATAACGAATAATGCGGTCCACTTTCGATATTATTGATGAGACTAATGAGGATGAGAAGTTCAGACGTTCACAGATTGCTACGGGAAGGAAAAAGATCATCGCTTATGTGTTCTCGTCCGCGATGATTGAAGAATTGTGCTGAACCTTTTATGGATGTGAAGAGAAAGTGTACAAAGTTGAATAGTGGGTAATTGAAATGAAACTGCTGATGTGCAATCCACTTACCAACAAACAGTGAAGCAATTTCAAGTCAGGTATACTCATTTACTGACCTATAGGTCTTGGTTGGGAGGGTGGCTAGAATACATGTGACGCAAGTTGTCTCACATTCATGTGCGGAATAAGCGAAATTTTAAAACGTTTACCGATTCGGCATTGACCACATAGATGAACAATGGGTTCCAGTGTGAACAGTCCTTAATTGAGATGCAACTTTGCCCGCAAATTAACCCGTCCATTCTATAATCCAACTTTAGCAAAAGACTCCTCAGGCGCGTATTTTGTGGATGACATTGATCTCCATTGCATTAAAAATTGGCCTAATCCTGCTACTCTCTCTGGATGAAGGATGTTCCTAAGCCTGTCTAGAAGGTCCTAATCGCGAGGTTATCGATTGAAGTTAACAGACAGTAAATGTGTCTCCATTTCGACACGATCGGGCAACCTGATCATTACTCACAAGTGAAAGTGGTTGATTATTCACATATGATAATTCGGTCGTACCTAATGTGAGGTCAATGGCGCAGTGACTAACACGGTTACCTCATGAACAGCGTGACCGCGGTTGAAGTCCCGGCAGTGGCGATGATATGCACTAATGACGAGCGCTAATGAGAGCGGAACTCGAGTCTAGTGCTTCTCTTCGAAAGGGGCCGACTGGAAAGTCTATGGGAATGCGACAGCTGCGATCGATTGTGAGTGATGTTCAATTTGAAATTAACCAAATCCCCGACTACTCATCAGGAATATGGGTATGTCGGCTTTCGTCTATACTTAATTAGCCGGGCATTTATCACTGCTGCAATGTTAACCTCCGGGACTGATCATGTAACAGAAACCAACAGTATAGTTGACAGTTTTTTATAGGAGGCATCATCCTGGAGCCAATACAGATCAAAGGATCAATGGCCAAATGATATAGTTCCATCTCGTTGACGAAACGGTGTTATGTTCATGCCAATGAACTAAGTCCTGCGGACAAACATAATCTGGGAAAATCGTAATAAATTATTCTTTTCGTAACACGGATAAAAACAGTATCAGAAGAAACTGAACATGTTAAGCTAGACTATTAACCAATAAATATATTGATCTATCAAGAACCTTGATGGGCATATCTAAAGTGGATCGCCACTGGGTAGAAATCGGCACAACCGGACACAATCAGCTCAATTATATCATCGGATAAACCATCAACGAAGTGGGTTTGTGTGTAAAACAGCTGTTGTGCCCACTGACATGCAACTCTTCCAATTCCACGTAAATTACTTGACGTTTTTCTACTGAACCTGGAATGCGATACTCATTTTTTGAAAAAGCATGACTACCAGCGGGTGTGATAGAGAAACAGGCTCTTATCAGTATCAACAGATATGTAACTATCTACCCCAACAACAAGACTGTTTACCAGCGTTTGTGCTGTTGGTTTTGTTAAAAAGTAATGTTATGAACCGCTAGGATTTTGTGGATTCATAGACGTAAGCCCCTATTTAAAACTTAGTTATCAGTTCATATAGATTGAATTTGGAGAGAAGTCCTAGTCAAGGGGTCATCGATTGGAGTTAACAGACAGTAACTGTGATTCTTCTCGAGCCGATCAGGCAACCTGATCATTACTCATAAGCAAAAGTGGTCGGTCTTGCCTAATGTGTGGTCATTGGCGCAGTGGTAAACACGGTTGCCTCATGAAAGCGTGGCCGGAGTTCTAATCTCGGCAGTGGCGATGCACTACTGAAGAGCTCTAATGAAAGCAAGTCCCGAGTTTTTTGTTTCTGTTGTTCGGAAGGGGCCAACTGGAAAGTCTAGGGGAATGCGACAGCTGCGAACAACCGTGGATGATGTTCAATCTATATGAAAACTAAAATCCCCTACTACTTAGTTATCAGTTGTTGACTTACAGAACAACGTAGTTACTGCTACTCACACGAAAATTTCTACAAGCTGCAGCCAACAGTTAGACATGTCCACTTTACTGATCTATTGCTGTCGTCGTTGAGGCAAATTCAACCAAGGTGTTCCAGATTGGACATTCTCTAATACCGATATGACTTTAGTTGCATTTCAGACAACTCACCCGTTGTTGCTACTTGAGTCAGTGTCCTCCTAGGCAGTGCTTCAGACTCAAACACGTACGAGTAATGTGGCCTTCTCTACGTTACAACAAATAGATCACTGATAGGCTGATACAGATAGCAGAAATGACCCAGTTTAAACAACCACTCCCGGCAAGCGTATGGCTTTGTGACAGCACGTTATACTCTATCGATCATCCGGATTTCTCACAGTGAGTACGTGGACTGAAATCTCACCTTGTCCACTGTAAGACAGATAATGGAAGGTGATCAGTCAGTAAACTCGTCTGAAGTGTTAGTACGTAATCGAAATCGCAAGTTACCCGAGTTCACAGAAGTAATGTTGAGTGGTGCTCGCCGTTTGGCCTTGTGCGTGAATGGACTGAAGACCCATGCAGTTTTTGTCTTTGAACTGAGAGCATTTCTTTCTCTAATGTGACACATGAACAGTCAGCCTAAGATAAGGGCGTAAGAATGAGATGAATATCAGTAGAAAACTTTCTGACTGAAATGTCTTGAACAACCGGGTTGACAGGACAAGCATCGTTCCACTTTCCCTCCACACTGAAAAACATTTGAGAAATTTTCCGAAGCCACCTTTTCTAGATTCTGTTGGCGGAAGTACTACCCAGTTCTTCGCCTCCTAACAGTGCCAGTGAGCAACGATCACAAAATACCTCACTTTACACTCAGAGAAGTTCAACGGAATACGGTGCGTTATAATCCAATGAAATGAATTGCCAAGATCGCTTTGAAGCATTGTACATTCAGTATTGTTATTCACTGTTTGTTACATTTTTGTATAGCAAGTTTATACTAATGCCGAGGAACGTACAAGTTGAGGTCCTTCAAGGAAGACTAGTAGTTGTACTGACTACTGACTGTCCAGACTTTTATGGAATGTTTATCTCCATAGAACAAATGTGATATTTTTAGAAAACGTTGTCAGATATTCACTTCATATCCACTTTGATGTAAGTATTGGACAAAATAATACATCATTTCACTTTTAACAACAGGTGGTTGCTTTGTTATCGATTTTGGGTTTTTCGTTATTTGTTGTATTGTTGCTATCCGTTGTATCGAATAACCACCTAGGCAAATTTTAATATGTGGGTGTATCTGTTGTCGTGTGTGCGTTAGTAGACAATAATTCAAACACAGTGAGTTGTTGCATTGGTTGCTCCCTCTTCAAGGTGTGTAGCTGATGGTTGATAGTTCGTGATAAACCACATGACTCGGTGGACGGATGTGTGCGGTTCAGTGTAGATTGTATCCTCTGGCATAGAACAGTGATTGGGTGGTTCCATCCGAGTTATACTTAAAGGAGGGCCATTTAGTATGAGGTCAAGCACATTAATATTCGTTATTCCTGACCTGCGATAACTGTGCACAAATATTCGATAACGCCGCTAGTCAGTATAACAATATACGGACGATATGTCAATTATGTGCTAAAGTAGACCATTTTACGTTTATGCGAATAGTTCATTATTAGGTACCTGCAATTTTAGGGGTAAAACTTCGGGACTTCACTTGTAACTGTCTCATAACAAAGCGATGAGAAGGAACTGTGGTAAGCCTATAAAACAACCGTTTCCAGACCATAATGCATTTTAGTTTTCGATCTATCATTCGAGATGGCAAAATTACAACTGACCGAGACTGTCATGATCATCCTGATACCACTGGTTCAGCAAATGGCAGTCAGAAAGCCCCCGTTCGACTCAAGTATCTAGTAAGGGTAGTGTGACTGATGCGACTCACACATCCTCTAACTAGTTACCTTACTTATTGCGATCCATAAAAATTGTCTGTAGTTCGAAACAAACTACCTTCATCTCCAACTCCCGACATTCTGTTCATGCTGCTGCAAAGCTAATTTTGGGTTAACGCATGTTCATTACCTAAAGTTAGTTCACTGATTCATATTACAACAATTATTCTTGAACCCAGATTTCTTCCATAAGCAACACGAAATGATCAGCGTTTTAAGTCAAGGTTTCGCACCAACCCGGTTCGACAATGGTTTGGCCCAAACGCTGTCCATCTGCACAAGATGAGTCTGTAGCCTTGATCGCTTGTGTGGATAACAGAACTTAGTTCAGACAAATTGGTGAACTAGTCAGGAGCCTACAAACCTACGGACTCTATTGAGTCTGAGATGAACGGCACAACTAACTTACAAGTGAGTAGTACTCACGAAAGGTTAGTTAGGTCCCACGGGTCTTCCTTTGGTGAATTAGACACATTGCGTCTAGTTAAAACTTAGTCGTATTGTTCTTACGACGACTTTCCTGTGGCGACGTTATAAACCCCTGTAGAAAAAGAGTAAGCCGAGTATGATATTGCTTTGGGCTCTGTGAGTTGTTCTTGGAATCCATCATGCAAATGAACTGAATGCCACCTTCATAAGGTGATTCGACAAGCTTGGAAGGTAAATTCCTTGAGCTTCTGACCAAGTTATATTAGATTGAGTATGAACTGGTTACATTTGTTCATGAAACCACACTAATACGTTCAGCTAATTGGCCAATGTACTCCAAGTTACAACCCATTACGTTGGGTTTAAGTAAGTAATATTCTTTGGACTGCAAAAATGGGCTCAGTACATCTAGTTGTTCCTATCACCTTCTTCGAGAAAGATAAAAAACAGCTGAATCCGGCCTATTAGCTTTCCAGTAAGGAGGTCAAATTTCTTGAGGACAAATTAATGACTGTAAGCAGTTGTTTAATCGAAATTTACATTTTTCGGTGATGTTGAAACGTGAAGAGACAGAATTCCATACTCTTCGGTTACGATCTGCACCACTCCTGCCGTTGCACTATGCTTGTTACTCATCGATAGAAGGAATGACCCCAAACTTCCCATAAAATTGTGGGTCTTGCAATCTCTTACCTCATTTTCATGGGTGCTTACAGCTGGGGTGTCATTTAGATTGGTATAACGAAACAGAGCAGAGGATAGTGTTGACCAAACAGCAACCGACGTGATTAGTGAGAAAATCGACGTAATAAATGTTGGTAACACAACGTTTGAGCAGAAATCAGATATACTTAACAAACCTCATCTGATTTACTAGTTGGTTTGCAATGGAAATAACGTTTAAATTGGTGCAAATGAACCGAACTCGCCTCACTAAGTGGTCGGACACCAGCATAATTGAGTATCGGAAACAATGAATGCCAGTAACCCAATGTTTGCGCAGAAATCGTATGTACTGGATCACAAGGCACGTTTTCGAAACAGAGCACCTCGTTGGCCTTAGTAATTCGTTCAACATTTCATGTGATGGAAGTTCGCGGTTATTGGAATTCACTGAAGCAATGCTGAGATAGAAGTATCGTCTGTATGTTTGTAGTCTGGTGATATTGACACCGTGTGTGGTGAATCCGTGTACACGGATAGCGGTTATCACATCAACTCTTGTTTAATGAACAACGTAGCTCGTATAAGGCATTTGCATTTTATTATTACGCTCTAACCATACCTATTAGATTGTTTAATGCGCATAAACGATAAGGTTAAATGAGCTGTTGACATCTTCTTGTGTTGGTCAGCCGATGACTGATGAAAAGCTGCATTCACGAAGGCAAGTAATTTGCCACTTAGGAGATAACAATTGTGTACCGTACGCGAATTTGTGACTTAGAATATTAAGAAGAGAAGATGGTTCAATTCAATGAGAAGTGCACAAGAAACAGACCTGATATAGTCAGTACATTCCCTTTGACAGTTTCCTTCCGTCAAATCAAAAGCAAAAACCTCATACGATGTCTGACGAATAGGGCAATAAAGAGCTGCACCTCTGACACCTTACAGTCTCAGCTAGACTTTCTATAGGAAGTGTTTACGTAGAATAGCTATCCAGTGCGTCTTATTCAGAGGGTGATGTAGGCGGTAAAACTGACATTCAAGTCACTTCCAATGGCTGAGGACTTTGTATTTAATGGTCTCCCTTTCAAGGGATCCCCTACGGCCGAAGTTGTCAGAAGAAAGTTTAAAAAGTCAGTCGAAACAACCCACCCTGCCGCTCAAATGTGCATGAGTTTCCGTTCATCAACTGTTACCGTGTGAAAACTCAAAGACAAACCTCAATATTCTACAACCACCTGCTGTGTGTACTCATTTGTTTACTCGTGTCGAGCCTCATACACTGGTCGTACTACAAGGCGATTGTCTGGTAGAGTGCGTGAAGTTCATCCTGTGTGGTTGAACAGTGGTGGGACCAAAACGGTTTCAAACGAGATTATTGCTCGTTTGACCGAGTCCAGTCATTCTGTCAGTAAGAAAGATACCTTTCAGATTGTTTACCGAGTGTCAGGAAATTGATCAAAAATTGTGAGATTCCGAATGTTGACCGTTGCCCAGGCCACTAGTATCCGATGGCGAAACCTCGACCTCTGCGCTCAGAAGTTCGTGGGGACCCTACATATCCCTTGTCTACAATCAATCAACCCCACAGTTTCGAACACTGATTGCGTAACTGATAGCAGACACACAGCCCATAATCTCTACTGGTCGATTTACATTCCCACTCTGGCTACTGTTTTAATATTTATCGTACTGCAATTAGTCTGATGATCAAACAGAGAAAGCAGGTCCTGTTCGCTACGTTGTTTATCTCATATATAGTATTCGTTTAATGGCCAAACCAACACAATCGGTTTCGTTATTTTTGTTGCCACTCATCATCTATAGGCACTTGGTGAATTTCGACTGTAAATCCCTGTGTAAGGACGGTGGATGCTAGAATTTTAAATAACAACTCACGAAAGTAACATCAAATCAGGAAAGTGTTCAGGAGTCAAATGTTTTTAAAATTGGATCAGACTTCCCTTACTATACTTGTCTTTTAGTATTCCATGTGACTGAATATCGATTGTTTTCTTAGGAAGTTTTCTTGAAAACTTTTAAACAGTTTGGTCAAACAAATTTTGCAACGATCCTGACAAACCGTTGTCCGTAGCGGACGAAATATGAGAATTAGTCAACTGTTACTGTTGTACTATTTACCGTCTTACCAAATAATCGAATTCGTACGTTCTCATTTAACATACTGCACAGAAACATTCACATATGGGTATTCACACATATTTATATATACAGACATTCATGCACATATATGCATATAGATATCTACGTATATTCATGAAGTCAGGTCTAAAACAGTTGCTTTCAACTATTCTCATTGGGTATTTGGGCTATTGCAAGTGATACATTCGACTTATATACGAAACGGGATAGGGTAATACAGAATGGTAATAATCATGCCAACAATACCGGTAACATTCTAGCCAAGCGATGATGTGTTCGTTTGTGTGCATGAGTGAGCTATGTATAAATGAGACGCGTCTGCAACATGTGATATTGCATTGCTCGGGTTCATGAATGAATAGAGATCACACGGTTTACACATGGATGGCCACGACAGGGTTTATTTTGAGAGCACAGCTGTGAGTTGCTGAGTCTGACTTTGGTCACTTCTGCTGATTGCGCGGGATTGGACATGCGACATTTTGTAAATGATTTCGAACGATCTATCACTCCTGATTTGGTGATCTGTGTTAAACAGACACAATTCGATTTCACTCGAGATAGATTTGTTCACATCATTACAAAACCATTTAGGAAGCTGCTCATGGAGCCTGTCTGATAGTCCTGAGTGATACGTCCAACATATCAGGAAAGAGAAATAAGTATAGATATGAATAAAAATGAAATGTGACACACATACAGCTCAGCTTTTACATGAAATCCTCATCTGCGAAACATACTGGGTCTCGGTCAGTGCATCTGTCAGCGTACGACCGATCAGTTAGCTAGGTTCACCGACTTTAAATGATAAGTTGATAAGAGCTGCCTTTTCGCTACCGTTTCTAACACTGATCGAGCTTTCATGTACATATGTGGCAGGTCGGATCAACTGTCCTGACCGACCGGATCTGGCTCAAGAAGCTACGTTTCACAAACAGAACCCAGCGTTTGCGCATCCATCGTGAGTCTTCAAAATCAACGGTACTGAAATGTATTTTACTTCTATGGTTAATCGCAAACTTTAGCGTTACCTGCACTGTTTACCTCATACTTAGTAGAGTCTGTAGATCACAGTAGTTTCTAGATGGCTTGCAGGAAATGCTCAGAAACTCAATCTACCCAAGCCCACAGATGATAGTTCGGTTCTAAAAGTAACCACCAAGTGATATATCAACAGCAGTTTTCATCATCTGCCCGTTCTGTGACAGGATGTGTGTTAGTGGTTCACCGAATATGTATACATGAGTCTTAGCAGCAGCCACGTAAGCACTTTCACGCTTTGACCGTTAGACGTACACTACTTGTGCCGTCCTACTCAGCAAAATACATCACCTTATCTCATCTTACTCACTATTCATAATTGACTCATTCAGCCGTCGGTTTGCCACAGATCCACTTGGAGTGGTCAATACGTCCAGTTCTCCAGCTTTGCACCCATTGTCTACAAGCGTGGACTAGTTAAAACGGAGTTAGACGAATTTGTACAGACAATGGACTGACACAAGAGGAACGCCTCCTAACAACGGCATTGCTTACTAACGGACACCCAGATGAATTTATCTCAGCTCATAGCAGCACACAGCAGGGGAAAATGTATTCATAAAGATACTGTTCAGGGGAGACCATTTATCCACTGTAATGCGTCATCAGCTCAAGTCAGCTGTGAATCGCGCATATCCTGCAGCTGAAATGTGCTTTTTCCACCAACTCGGGGAGTTAGTTATGGAAGCGGTAGACGTGATTCACCTAACCGTGCCGTTTATCAGTCCACTTGCAGTTGCATTGACGGTTATGTCGACACAACGGACGGCTGCTTGCATCAGCGAATGGCCGAACATCCCCCAAATTGTTGGTTCAGTCTACTGAGCGAATGGACGGTCAAAGGAGCAACCGAACGCAAAAACCCGGCGTCATCAATTGCGTAGCACATTCTGGGGACAAGTCACAACTTCGGGCCTATTAGGTCGTTCACTGTGTTGACAAGACACCGAAATTGTGTTGATCGGCTAAAGACAGCCGGTGATATGTGCACGAAATGTAATGGGTCATGCCATCCACCTCTCGTGGCAGCCGCCTTTTGACACAAAACTCACTCTGTTCAGCTGCTGTTGCCATGACTCTGTGTTACATATTCTGTTTGTATTTAGTATGCGGCTGATGAGATAAATCGAAATTTTAACAACCGATAACATTGGTCTTTTTGCCGTTATTTACTTGCATCAGAAAGTGATTCTTCAGGCGCTCCGTCTTTCATAGTCATGCAGAACCACAGACCCAGAATTTCCCCATACCGAATCTCGAGATTATTGGTAAATCAAGTCCCGGCAGTGGCGATGATATGCACTACTGACGAGCTCTAATGAGAGTGAAACTCGAGTCTAATGCTTCTTTTCGAAAGGGGCCGACTTCTATGGGAATGCGACAGCTGCGATCGATTGTGAGTGATGTTCAATTTGAAATCAGAAGAAGTTGCTGCCTAGGGCAAAACACGGATAAACTCACTTGAAACTGTCACCTGACAGAATTCTCTTTGCAAATAACGAGTCGTTCATTTCATGGTAGTTACCAAACTATGATAGGAATTTTGTGCTTTGCAATTTCTGTTTGCGATAGGAATGTGGACTCCTGTCTATATGTTCATCTGGTGAGCATGCTGATGCCTGCTGCAAGGGTTACACATCATCCAACGCTCATACTAGTGACTATGCTGGTCTGGATGAGCCCTGAGAAGGTTAACGCTGAATACGATGTGACAGAAAACGGGTGGGGGTATTTAGAATCGTTTTGGCCACAAAACCTACAGACTGGTTTAACTGACACAGACCAGATCTAACAACTCTCAAGTTGCTTCTCGGTATCCATCGTTTATATGCTTTCTAAAAAGTACCGGTTGCCCTGTAATCAGTCGACTTTTACATTAGCCGAGATGTGTGTGAGAAAGTGTAACTGCTTGAAACACTGATATTTAGTGGTACTGTGAAGCATACACTAAATTATTACAGGTCTAGTATAAGAGCAGTGAGTTGTGCTAGATCAACAGTTCAAATCACCTCATCTAACTTCGTGTGGTCTTATTCTGCTGCAGTGAACACCTGTTTCGTATCCACATCCTCTTCATTGCGACCATCAGTCACTACCAAACACGACCAAATTTCTGAGAGAATGTGGTGTTAATTCTATCCTTACTATAAACTACTCACAGTAGTGTAGTACTTACATAAGAATCTGGTTGTAAGTAATCTGCATGAATAAATCATACACTCATCATCACCTCATTACTGTTACTTACCATTGATTAAACTGTGGCTCATCAGATCAGAAGGTTTCTGTGACTTCATCTTGATCAGAATTTCTAATCATGATCGCCCGACTTAAGTCAACAAGAAAATCGCTGAACCTGTTGTTCAGGCGATTGTGCAATACGAGCGTCACATACAGGCGCACGTGACTGTGTTTGGATAAATTTCAGTCATGCCTAATACTAGGTTAATAGCACTGTGATAAACGCCGTTTCCTCATGAGAAATTCAGCCAAGGTACAAATCCCGGTCTTGACGTGAATACGTACTAATGACGATATCTAACTGGAACGAAACTCGACTCTAGATTTCCATTCTAAGGAAGTTGACCGGGAAGTCGATGCGAATGCAAAAGCTGCATCCACTTGTGAGTGATGTTTAATTACTATCGAGTAACCCTCCATATACTAGCTTGAGAAATGGCTGGAGCTTATATTCCCGAATTCGATTAAAGGGAATGAATGCACTGGAACACGAACGAAACCAAATTAAGATAATAAAAGAGACTGGACAACTCATTCTGATTAGTTAGCCTCCTGCCCAGTTGAAGCTGCGACGTATCGCCAGATCAGAAATGAGCTGCCTAAGAGGACAACGACCTTCTGTCTCATCGCGTAACTAGATAGGTGTGACAAGAAAACTTGGCGCGATCGCTTATCTTAAACCGGTGTCACGTAGGCTACTCATTCTCAGTGACGCAATCATGTCGGATTGAAGTAGCCAACGTTTCGTCACTCCTTGTTGGTGTGTGAATAAGTAAAACAAAGGCAGTGTGGACATATGTGTGACACAAGGACTGAGTTTTTTTGGCCATATCCGGCTATTGTTCAGTCAATACGTTCATGTCAGTGTCAGTGGCAGATTACTTTGTACTCACTTGCTAGCTCATAACGAGTTAGGACCTTTTTTGCTCATGCATTTGACATGTAACTGATAACAAAAGAGAGAGTGTACATGCTCATGTGCCATCTATGAATAGCATTACCAGGTGTCGCCTGTTTTGTCACAAGGTCTTCTAATCAAATATCACTAGTCTCCTCAACTGTTAATCGAATGCCCACGAAATCTGGACAGACGGGTCCCGTTGTCTAACAAAACGGTGCCAGCCGGCCACGAACAACAGCGAATGAAGGAAACACAGTGAAACCTCCTCTTAACTGATCCTCCAACACACGCTCAGCAGCGCCCGCTTTAGCTGGGTCATCCGAAGCGGCTACTGTGACGTCCTAATCTGTCACAGCAACCACCTGTTTGGCATCCATAACCTCTTCATTGATTACCAGGCACTACAATACACAATCAAAATCCCAGTTACCAAATGAACATATGTTCTGTGGTTTGAGTCATACGATAGTTGATTATACCAGCACGAACAAAGCACATAAGACAAGGGAAAGACTCCGATCTGAAAAGGTAATCATTAACCTGATAGGTGATCCAGTTAGGAAGTTACCGGTGAGCCAATCGGGTGCAAACAGTGGTGGCTTTCCGAAAACTGTCTGTGAATCCACAACCCATTATACCGGAGGACAGTGTGTGTTGGATGAACGCGTGGAAATACAGGTAACACTGAAAGGCGAACTGCTGATGGTTTGTCCCGGTATATTAAAATCAAGTTCGGTAGTGGACCGAATGGAAATAGGAAAACCGTAAAGTCCAAGCACAATTGCTCACAACCAAAAGTTGTTGATCAAAAGGGATTCAAATATACAAGGGGGGCGGTAGTTATTTGAGCCACAAGATGTGCCAGTGTCTATTCAAATAAATAGTATCGTAACTGGTGATTGAGCGTAGGTATTTAAAGTGCACCTACTAGACCATTGTCTAGTGTCTTGAAAGAAACTCACCGAAGCACCTCTGGATATGGATACGCTTACTTTTTGACGAGCAAGGATTAGATTCCAGCATTTCCTAGTACAAGCAAGATCGGTTCTTGTGTTCCCTCTGGATAACCCTCAGATTCGTCCGCAACCTCTGCGAAGGATAGGCTACAACCTAAGGTGAAGAAACAACAACTGGATGACGCCGTAAATTCTAATGAAGCTGCGCTATCCGTTTTTACATTTTCGGGACCCATATTGAAGATAGTGAACTGTCAAGTAGGAAAGGTTTGCAAAAACTATAGCTGACATTTCGTTACGTAGGAGGTATGAAGTTCACATCACTGGCAACAGAAAAAGGCAAAAAAGCGTGACAAATCGAGATCCATCAACTTTCTGACTAATTTACAAAGCGAGTCCGCAGATATGGTGCCGGTAAATGGAAAAATGTTTTTATTTTGCCCACATAGAACTTCAACCATACAATACTCGTATGTATGGACAAAAATGTAATGCGAGTTGTTTGGCTGACGGATCTAGTAATCATTCAGGCTGTTGAAACCAAAAACACAAAATCTTTGTTACAACATATTATACCTGTGATGGACCTCACGGTATTAGTCAGATAGAGCTAGGCAGGTAAAATTGTCCAAGCATTTCATATATTGTATTACGAGATCTGGCGGTATGATGGAACAGAAGTACAAGTTGTACCATCAGGTCATGATGATGTCTTTACAGGTTTCCGCGAAAGCGAAGTGAAGTCCCCAACTATTTCCCAGAAAATAGCGGGAGTACATAAAGTGGGGGAACTCTTTAAATTGTTCAAGTTTACAGACTTTAACGTGTAGACGTTAATTCTTACTCCTGCTTTGTGGTCTCACACTTTAGTTGACGTTGCCAAGTGCACCGGTAACCGTTTGGAAGACATATGGGAAGAAATACATACCGTTCGGAGAAACTGCGGAAAATCGCTGCTACGTTCCGGTTGTATTGTTAGTGAGTAGTTTTACGGATTTGTAATTTTAGATGAGACCCAATTGTTAAAAATCAAGGCTTCGACTGGTTTCGAACCAGCGCTAGGAACACCATGCTCAAACGCGGCAACCGCCCTACCAGCCGAGCTAAGAAGCTACGCCAAGAGCTGGGAAATCTCACATCTGGACTCTGTTACCCATCTGTTCACTTTCCGAGCTCCTGGTGTGGCTTCGTAGCTCAGCTGGTAGAGAGGTTACCGCGTTTAGGCAAGGTGTTTCTGTCGCTGCTCCGAATCTAACCAAAGTCCTGACTTTTCACAATTGGGTCTCATCTAAAAACATTTCGATTGGCTGCTCTGAAAGGCAGCATGTATTTTAAAAGTGATTAGCTTCTACAAGATATGCAAAGAGAGTTTCAAAAACGGTCATTATTCTAACAAACGTTATGTAGCTATGATTATTACCAGTGAAATGATTAGCTGAGGCGGATTTTCATCAGCATAATTTTTAGAACGATACAGCGTACATCGTTTTGCATAACCCGTTAATCTTACTCACGGTGATCGCCTCCTTCGATTGCTCACTTTTCTAAGTTCTGGAAGTGTACTTGAAAAAACTCATAGGTGCTCTAGGGACAGCAGTACAGATTTCGCCAAAAGCATCCGTCCCAATAATTATGAAAGAATATTTGTTTCCACCAGTTAAGTAATCTCACAAGCGAAAGTGGTTGATTATTCACATATGATAATTCGGTCGTGCCTAATGTGAGGTCAATGCCGCAATGGTCAACACAGTTCCCTCATGAACAGCGTGGCTGTGGTTCTAGTCGCGGCAGCGGCGAGGATATGCACAACTGACGAGTTCTAATGAGGATGAAACTCAAATCTAGTGCTCCTTTTCGAAACAGGCCGACTGGAACGTCTGTGGGAATGTGGCAGCTGTGTTCAATTGTTAGTGATGTTCAATCTATATGAAAATCAAAATCTCCAACTACTCATCAGTAATCCTATGTCTAACAAATCGTATGTGATGAACACGATTATTGCCACAAATTGTGTTCTAATTATCCACCGAACGATGTTTATTAATGCAGTGATCTGTAGTAAGATATACTCGACTAAAAACGCACTTCCGAGATGTTGCGAAACCAGGGTAACTTAACAAAACCCAGAGACAGTTCATTCACAACGTCTAAGAGAACTGATTGTGGAATCATAATTGTTTGACATAACTGTCACTGGTGAGCTGCAAATCAGCATTTTAACACAACGTTAACTATTTTAGGCCCCTCAAATCTACCAGAATTGTAGAACTTCCTACCTCAGTTTGGAACAATTTCTTTCGGGCAGACAATTCCGGCACATGGTTTTGACAAGAGGATAGTCCATCGCAGTGTGAAGCTGTCATTCATGAGCATGTTCAAAATCTTCTCGAAAATCAATGGATGGGCATGTGTGAATGTAGCAAAAGACCATCTGGATCACCCGATGTTCGACAGTCAGAACTATTTTACTGGGACCACTTGATAGGATAAGTAAAATAATTATAGAACTGACTAGAGGTCAGGTGGGCCAATTCTTCGAAATCCAACAAAATTATTGCAGATATTTTGAGCGACGTTAAATCTTTCGGCTCGTTGTGAATAAAACAATGTCCCCCGTGAACTTACTTTGACCATTCTTCCTAAGTGTGATTGCTTTTGTACCATAATCGTTCGACAAAAACTCACTTACGTTGTGGTTTCTGTAGTCATCAAAAGTTCGTTGTGCACCCTGGGTACTAAATGTTGGCGGCACCAGTGTGGTCGTTTTTAATCGTCATTCAAATTACGTTTAGTGTATTTGTTTTCCATCGACATCTAGAGATTCACACTTCAGTCGTGGCCGTTCTGATTTTAGTTTCGAGTTAACGTACGGGAACTTATGAGAAGCGATGATATCCAGTATGAACAATTTATTGGATGGATGGATCAATTATTCCTTCGAGGCGATGAACAAATCAAGGTATCACGTTATTCCTTGTAAAGGACTGCTGACGGCAGTTGAAAACATATCAGTGGTTCGAATCATCTGTCCTAAGTCGGTCCTCTGACCCCCGTGATGGTGCAGCAGCCGCGTTACGCACTATTCTACCAATCTCACGATATGCATGACGGGAGTCTATATGTTCAGTCAGGAACTTGTGCAAATAGCGTTCAACACGTTGGATCATCTTGAGAGGAAAAATTGTCACCCTTCTTCAATCCGATCGATAACCTCATGACCAAGATCTTTCAGTTATTTGTGGGTAGGTGACTTCACTTAGTTAACGGAGCAATACCAATACTTCCTTTCGAGTTAGGTCATTCAGAAAGATTATTTGGATATAAGGACTGTGATTACTTGAGAATGGCTTTCCAGTTTTAGGTGTAAAAATTTCCGGGTTCTTATTGAGAATCAGCAACCGTTGTGATTGAACGATATCAAGGTGCAGCTGCGCAACTGAGTGCACACGTCTGACACAAGTCCATACTGCTTTTCTGTAACTTGTACACGGTTGACGTCATCACTTTCGGATTAGCCTGTCACAGTAGCCAAAGCGTACAACCCATATTACATGCATACTTTACACTACCTGTGATTCCACTCGCACACCAGGTATCCTTTGTAAACTCGTGCGTGTGAATGGAGTTCTTTGTGGTTCAGTTAGCCACTGTTAGTTATTCAGATGGTAAGCTAGTACGAAAATGAGAGCCCTGTCTCTCTAAAACAAAAAAGATAATCCAATGTTAAGATCTAACGTGAGAAAGACGTTGAAAATATGAGGCAAGAAGTAGTTAACTATAGGGGTACATATCAGTTTATATTATTGCACTCTAGATAGAATGAGGAGACAAAACAAAAGGATCAGTTGGACTGAACAACAAACAAGACCCTCATCATAAAAAACACCAACGAGGCTGAACAGAAGAAATAGTAGAAGGCCACCATGACCCACCTTTCTCGAAAGGAGTGCAGATGATTTACCAAACGACGGTGGTGATCAGTTAATACGAACGAACAGCTATGTAGAAAAGACATAACCAACTTGAGCCTAACGTACTCGTCATCTCTTCGATAACGGTCTGCTGTGAGTATGTTGATGACCTAACTGTCCGAGATGGTCAGTGCATTCGCAGCCGCATTCGTCGCAACGTCATACCACCACGGATTACGACAGGTATATTCCTTTTGATTACCACACACTTGAATTCACGACCGAGCAGCTGTCGCTCACTGACACTTAGGACGCCCGTCCGGGTCGTATCCTTCCAAACGGTCTGGTTCAATGCTTAGTCCCCCCAAGGTCTTAAGTGAATAATGTGACACGGAAGACTTATCTATATATGCACTAACAGACAGAGACAAACTATTAGTTGACCTAGTAGGTTATGACTGTACCAATGGGATTAATGGTTGGTCTACATAACAGCGATATGAGACGATCGGCCGTGTTACGTTTTCCTGCTGAACCCACCCATCTGTTGAACATTTTGGTCATAAATTTACAATTTATCTGCATGAACTTGAAACCAGTAAGAAAGAATACAATTCACACCAGCGGTTCAAATCCCATGAAAGCCGGAATTTGCAAAACTACTTACTAGGGAAGAATGGATATTTGTATCGACGGAAGAAGGTTACGGACTACAACGAATTTAAAGAGAAAAATCACGTTGGGACACTCAAAAAACAGTGACAAGCCGGTTTTGTTTAGTTCTCAGAAAACCTATCTTACATCACTTGGTGTGCAATGTAGCTGACTATTTCAGTGGCAAGTTTGGTTTAGATTATCTGAACTCTAAAGTCACTTATGTTGGTAGATCAGACCTCTGTTATCGCAAACTTTTGTCCTCTAGACCAACAAAACTGGTGATATTGGGGGCACATAATTTAAAACGATTGCAGATAGGTTTGCCTTCTTTAGTAGGAGTCATGACATTATCGTGAAGCAAGAATGATTTACGAGTATGACGTTCCAAACTTCTTTCCCAGAACATTCTGCAATTCACTTTCGAATTTGAAAATAATATTGATTTCTGAGGAAAGCAACCAATTTTAATGTGATATAACATGAACGACCAGAGTTGCTGGAAAATTGGTTGATGATTTCACTCGATGGAAGATATGTTACTTCCTAAATTGTGTACGCTGTTTTACGCAAACCCAAAGGAATGTTACGGAAGACCACAATACTTTCTACCAAGTAACACCTAATGTTGGCCCCGGTTTCGATCCGAGGTAAAACGACTAATAGAAGCAGTTGCCTGGAAATAGTTTATGGCAAACTTTTCACAAAGCAAACTGCTGACTATAATAAACGCACAAGGCCTGAAGTTGAAACGACATAGGTGTATCTTCATTGACACATTGCTCAAAAACTGGTTTTGTACCTGATTAGTTGGAAATAACCGAAGACATTCAAACCAGCCGTACATACATCGTGTGTGGCCCGTATTCGTCCGACCATTCGTTCTGTTATTGTCCATTCAAATTAAACGAGCTACGTAAAGTGGTAAAATTAATCCCAACCGCCCTAGTTCACATCAGGCATGTAGGGTACACAGCTCACGGTACTGGCGTTTCAACTATACACAAGATTTCCTGGTTCGAATCTCAAAGCTACTAGTGCAGACAAAAATAAAGTCTATATGAAATATCGTAACAGTCTTTTCGTTTTAGTTCTAGAGAACCCTGCAGATAAGGTACTTTTTGGTCAATAACACAGGCTGCAGAAATTTGTTCATGGGTTAGGTTTTAATCATCAATTCACTAAGTTAAGTGTGTAACTCTTTACGATATGTGCGTTCTACAAAACGCTAAGTCGTTTATATTTACGATAGCGTTTACTGTATTTGTGTGGAGATAATTCATGTACATGTAATTGAAAATATGAAAATGTCCAGATAAGCTACAAATCTGAAACTGTCATATTTATAGGACCATCAGCTGAATTTAGCAAGCTAGTTTCTGTGTAGTATGTCATACTTGATTCACATAACCTATCCAATCATAATTATAATAGTTCAGAAGGTGTAGTGAATGAATGAACATACATAAAGTTAGCCAGTTCGAGGTAGATTAGTATAGGAAAACTGTTACATATGTTCAGGTATAATCCGTCTTAAAATTTGCTGAAGATCTTCCCACCAATTGGTTTCATAGCTTATTGTGACATATAGGTCAACCTAAACTGTTTGCAGACTTGATTTGCTGACTTCTCCGAACGTGGATTCTCGGGAACGGGTTAATTAATTGCGGTTCTATGGGGTTAATAGCTTCCTCATGTTTTCATTATTACATGTGTACGCATAAAATCAAATCACTACCGGTCAGCCGTGGTAGAAGGTGGGACGTGCTTCAGCTTTTTGGACGAATAAACCAGGTGCCTGCCGTCAAACACCAGACCTCAGTTCGCAGTCTGGCTTCGGACAAAGAGATGTACCACTGATTACGTCTTAGTGACGAATAATTAGTTTTGATATGCTGTAGGGATTCGAATTGTCTGGGAAATACATCCAGCCACACGATGATTTAGGAGGTTGAGTAGTTCGGTGGTGACATGCTCTCATTAGGCGGATTCATTGATAAAAGGTTGAGTTCATCGGCTACGTTCCAGATAGCTCTGATTGACATCTGCCCGGGTTAATAGCACTTCTGAAGTTATAAGTTCATTTAAGCACTGTTTTTGTGGTGTCACTCTGAGATGAATGCTGTGAAGCCATTATAAGGTGAACAAGATCTTTTGGGGCGAACGTGGGTGAAGTCTGCAACAATCGATTTACCAGCTTCGTTCGGGTAGTTGAAAAGGTTTTGTTGGTTAGATTATTCTTTTATCTCTTTAACAAATGATCAGAACCCCCTGAAGCCTACATTGGTATTGTCAACTAGAAGCATATTTGATGTATATGAGTCAAACACTAGTCACGGTTTTTACATTCAGGTGAACATTTCAGCCAGTTGATTTTGAAATAGAACAGCGTTAGAGATTCGCTCTCATTATAACTTGTCATTAGTGCACATGCTGGCCATGACTAGCATTTGAACTGTGGTCCACGTTCTTATGGTGTATTCGTATTGATCACTACGCTTCTGAGCACGACAGGACTGTCACGTTTCAACGTTCGGTGACATCCAGAGTTTATTTACTTCGGTAATTCCGCCAAAGCATCTGAAAGTCTGAAAAAGTCCGAATATGAAAGCAAAGCGAATCCAGTTTAACGTTTAGTCGATTTTATTTAACTATGAAATGCCTGAGCTTTAACTAACCACGTGCCTGCTCACTTCACTCACGGGTCGATGTGTATTTCAATAGCCTGTGGAAAGAAGCAGCATGAACTGAGTGCTAAATTGTAATGTGCAAGATGTTTCTCACAGGGGGTAACATTCACATGACTTAGTGTTCGCTTATTGATCGCAGTAAAAGTCAATGGCTTTTGATAGTTTGATCTGATTAAATGGTAATTCAAAAAAGGGCAGAAAAGATTGAAAATTATGATGAATACAGTTGACTGTTAGACGGAAGATTTTATGTATATTGAAGCTCTTCTTGTCAAAACTTATTCTGTTTTTATCAGCGTGCTGCTACACTTAGACTCTTTTGTTCACACTTATGGTGGTAAGCCAAAGTTTGAATTGCAAGACACTTTTTGGGCAATTTGTTTTTATCTGTTATTCAGTGCACTTGCTGTGATAACATAGGACTCCCCCAGCTAATACTATACCGTAATATTGATATATCGCAACTAATTTAATAGATTTGTTGTTCACATTCGGACGAGTGGTAATTGATACTCTCCAAGATTGTTAAACGGCGGATTTGGCAAATCATGATGTTTGTATAGAAGGCAAGTTTGATGTTCTCCCAGTTCTTCTAACATCAAGGTTGGATTATGGCTCCAATGTGTTGGGTAAAGGTGTAGTATAACAATTATGAAACCACCAGAATTGTTTGATAAAATCTTTACATTATTAAAGTAACCTTTTTAAGGCTAGGTGGTTACTAAACTCGTAACTGATTGTAACTTTTTAAAAAATTGGTCCAAAGATGGTTCGTGATGTATTCTACCCATGCAGTTAATTTGTTTGATGATAATACTATAATGTACCTGGTAGCCCACTGCCTTGATCTTTTCCACCACTCAAAACTGACCGCATTCAGATAAACCTTTTGATTATCCCACTTCAAAGGGGAGGACCAGGCTGCAGTTTCGTTCTTATTACAGCTCATCAGTAAGATTCAAATTTGGATTGTATTCGGCTTGAAATAATTCGAATCCCCGAACATCTGCTAACGATTTTAACCATGCCCAATCAGTTCATTGAAGATAGCAACTTCGAACTAACTGAATAGAACTTATCACGGGATTATTGATTGTACTGAACACAGCGACTCTGTTTACTCCGTCTTCGGAATGATCGGCCACGTTAAACGTTATCCCCACTAGGTTCGGATGAGTGTATAGGTATGACCACTCGATCGTGCCTATTTTTGGGTTACACCAGTCTCATAAGTAAGAGGGCCGGAGTGTAAATTCCAGTCCGGACGAGGATATCCAATACTGATGGACCCTAATAAAAGTAAAACTCTATACATTTTTACATCTTTTCCTATTTTAGGCACAAGATTTTCCATTACGTACGAAAGCAAATCAATTTAATGCATCAGAATTTCTACGTTAGAATCTTGGACGTGATGGCAAGAACGCGATCAGTCCAAATAACTGGAAAGGACAGCCAGTGTTAATTAGAGCACTTCGCATTGGTTATTTTGATAGAGGAAGTGGTACGGGTTATTCGAGGGGTGCCAGCGGCTTTGCTTAATGAGAATGAGGTTAGCCGTCAAAATGGAGCCAGGTCATCTGACCCTGTTCTTACTAATTCATCAAAGTGCGGACCGTATTAATTCCTTTGGCAGGTAAAGGGTCGCGAGTGGTTAGGAGTGTGTGTGGATCTCACGTCCAATAGGAGTGAGCTCTGGGGTCGTGGTAAATTTCGAGCTGTACTGTGAGAGTAAACCAGTTTGTGAGAACATTTTCAGTAGTTCTCTTGCATACATGGCTGGTGGAGGCAAGTACACTCGGATCAGTTTCGAAACAGGCAGATGTATTATCAAAGCATTCAAAAAAAGGGTGACAACTGGAGCACGGTTGCTCTTCTGAGCGGAATCAAGTGTAATACCGCTTACAAGTGGCTTTATGTGGATTGCACCATTTATGAAGCTCAGTCTCGCAAAGAACATCGAAGCAAGATTCTGACAGAATCTGAGATCGATATGTTGTTTGAGTGAATTTCTGTAGACCCAACGGTTACACTGCAATTTTTGGGATTGTGCGTCAAGGCTGAGTTTGAGAAGGAGTTATCGATCACAACGATCAGTCGATAGTTGGATGGCCGGTGCTTAACTGTCAAGAAACTGTGCTAAGTGCCCGTTGGCATGACCTCAAATGAGAGTTTGAAGTTACGGCGACTTTTGCATATCGAATGATGGAGTGCTATGCAAATTCAAAGACTTTGCTGGATAGAAAGACAAACTTCAATTTGTTCTGTACGAGGTCAATTCTAATGCACCAAAATGGTCTACTTTGGTATGTAGTGGAAAACCATGTGGTTAAAATGGATATATATATATATATATATATATATATATATATATAAGTTATAGTCTAGTGCTCCATCTCGGAATAAACTGTCCGAAAGATTTGTTTGAATACAAAAGCTGCGGACAAGTTTGAGTGTGGTACAATTTGACATAATCTAAATTCCCGAACTTCTGTTAACCAGTTAATAGTTTCCCCAATCAACTTGAAAGAACCTCACACTCTCGCGAAAAATTCCACTGAACCATACCTGTATTTTTCTTACCTCGTCATCACCTCAGTGTAATTGTACATGTAAAACGGTGAGTGAGTAAAAGGAAGAAGAGTTAGTAAAAACAATATTAGATCATGTGAAGCCAAATAAAAATTCCAAATAGCTGTTGTTTACTGATGAGTAGTAAGGAATTTTGTTTTCAACCAGTTTCGCGTTCACATATGATAATTCGGTCGTGCCTAATATGAGGTCAATAGCGTAGTGATAACCACGGTTGCCTGCTCATGAACAGCGTGGCCGTGGTTCAAGTCCCGGCAGTGGTGATGATATGCACTACCGACGAGCTCTAATGAGAACGAAACTCGAGTCTAGTGCTTCTGCTGTTCGAAATGGGCAGACTGGAAAGTCTATGGGAATGTGACAGCTGTGTTCAATTGTGGGTGATGTACAATCCATATGAAAATCAAAACTCTCTACTACTCATCAGGAATGGCATCTGACTGGTACTTTGTAAATTGCATGGTAGCCTGGGTCGAGTCAGGCCGATAGTCAACTTCAATTACATGTGTGACGACTGTGTCTTTGCTGAATTTAGTCAGACCAGTCCTGAGCTACGCTAGGCGATGTTCTTTGATTCGGTTGGACAGGCGCTTCGTCGTGCTACCTGTATGTACTGCTGGACGACGACAACCTGAGTACGCAAGCACGGATTCGCCGGAGACAGAGTTCGTTCGTCAAGCTCATTGTCAGCAGGGTGTATATGGTGAATTAACTGCATAGCGTTGCATCCCAAAATGTGCTTTGGGATGTCCAGTAAAGTCGACGACTGACTGCCTCTACTGTAATATCTCTGTTAAATGGAGAACGGCTAGATGCGGAATTATTTCCCTTCATGACAACAGGTCCTGTGGATTTATTGTGATCATGTTCAAAACCAACAGTTGATCAGAAAAGCCGTTTTTATTTAAGGCATTATCGATTTTCTGTAGTTTCTTATCTAATGCACACTTTCATTACATTATTACTGGGGCAAGGATTGAGATTTCCTTCCCGTTTAAGAGGCACTGGAAACCGCAGTGTCCCGTTCATGTTGTTCCGTAATGAACAGTGTTGTAAAACCCCACCAGTTCACATACAAGAAATGAAGCATAATTCCCCAGCTCGTCTCAGAATTACATGTGATGAAGTAATGTACGCGACAATACGATCGAACAGCAGCAAGTAAACTGTGTTCGGATCGAAGTAGAACAAGACAGTCGTCTCAGTGACGTTGATAGAAGCACATCTTGTCCAGAATCGGATTGTCAGCTATCAAGTTTGACCATAGAAACATCTACTAGTAATGGCCTAGATAATCATAACAATGCGACTCTTTCAAATCGACGATACCACTCGTGGCCAGCTCCGAATTAAACCTTGAAAGCGTACCATATAAATCATTCTTCCAACACTGTTGCGAGCTGGCTGAAACGAATGTTTGATGTGTCCATAAATGAAAATGACAGCGTCTAACAATAGACCATTGGTATACAGTGAACACGTGTATCGATTATACATACTATGCTAACGACAAAATTCGGACCTATCACTCAGATTGTGAAGGAGGAATCGCTAATAAATGAACACAAGTTGTTCTGCCAACCATTTTGTTGTCGCGTTGTATGAAGAATTATACCCATTAAGAGTACACCTCATAGGGTAATTTAACTTGTGGATTTTAAATATGGACGAGAGATGATAGAACCAGTTGGATTACGTTATGCTTGATTAGGTCCTATTGCGAAATTGTTTGACTGGTTACACCAGTTTTTATAACTAACTAAAGCGTCCCTGCAACGGCTAAGCTCCCTAAATTCTATGGACCGTCATCCGGTAGGACATTTTATTTAAAGTGATTAAACTTTAGGAAATTCAGAAACTGCATAAGCTAAAACCAATTCTTGTCAGTTAGCGGCAATTTAGTAGGTTATCATTCTTGCACTCAGTACTAATTTTAGCTGAAAATTCTATTACGTTTTATTTTTATCTCAGCGACGTTAGATAAAGTTCTAATAATTCGGATTCTCTGTAACTATCAATGACAGAACGCAGTCTGATTTCATGCACTTTGAACTATGTGGTTTATGAGGACTGAACGAATAATGTTAACGTGATATGAAACAATAAAACAAAACAGGTGGAGTGCAATTAATAAAACACGCTTTTCAAAACGAAAGTCATGCGTCTTAATTGAAATTTATACTATTTACATACCAGTTGTTTAATTATCACTCAAAGTTTCGACCTTATCAACAGCAAGCAAACTATCGCATATATGCAGTTTAAAAATAGTTACTTCTATTGTCGACGATTAAAATATCTGCTTGCGTTTGGAGAGTTAGTCTCTGATTTGATTCCCTCTCCTTCGTAAGTTTCAACTCTACTCACAACCCTCAATGCGTATAGATAAATGGGGCCTCGATCACTGTCGACATAGGATAGGTCCTTTCCGAAAATTTCGTTCAATTCAAGGGGGCCCAAAATCTCTTCGGTCGTTGACGGATGTCGACTTCTATACTCCGATAGCGAATTATTCCAATTTGTATGGGACATATCATCTGTTAAGTGACTGCCATTTCGATTAGGACGTTCCTCCGAAAAGGTGGGAACATATGTGATCCTATCCGGATTGTTTGACCTGACCAGTTTGTTGCTCGCAGCTGAAGGGAGGCCAGTTGCAAGAGCGATCTGATTGTTGTCAGAATTTGGTGTCTTCGCGAAAGATACCTGGTCATACTCACCACTGCCAAGCCTGTCATAAATGTTCTGACTTACCCTGACAGGTTGCGTAGAATTCATTTCGTGTCGCGGGCTTGTCGTAATAGAGACGTTTTTCTTCATCTCGTATGCTGTTACTGGCTCATCGTGTTGATCGATATGAGTTGGACTAGTCAGCGAATTGTAGGACTGATGATACACATTACTCATTTGGTTCGCATTAGAACCAATCACTTGATTTTCGCCAACGTATTCGTCACCGTTTTGTGATGTGAATGTTAGCCGCGAGTCTGGTGAAGCTTTTGCCTCTGCGGTCAGTTCACACAGTCTCCTCACGTCGTTAGCATTATCGCACTGAAAACTTTCATAATATTTTTTCCCTTTTGCTTCAGAATCTTCTACACAGAGCATAAAAAGTTGTGGATTCAGAGAATAAATGAACACGTGTCTAATGTCTCGATAAAAAGCACGTTTTCTGATTCTCAGGCTCTTGTGTTCAGTCAAAACAAAGTATAATCCGTCGTCCAGACACCGAATTTCAACTGGATTCATTTTTTTCTTTATATGTTTTTGCATCAATTTCTCTGCCTCTTCAGCACTAAACATGTGTTTTCTCCCTTCGGTAGTTCGATGAATGTGGTTGGCAGAGCAAGTAAAGTGTACTCTTGATCGGGAAATCGTCTGACGATCGCTGCTCGAACTTTTTGCACGACCGTGGTACCGGCTCATTTTCCTCGTAAAAGTGTTTTAAAAACACGTATTATTTTGTCCAGTTGTGCCCACCTGGTTGCCACCAGAATCGATAATATATGCCAAAACGATTCGGCCCAAGCCTTCACTTAGTGAACGTTCTGGTAGTCCTCTGATTAGTTTACGATTGTATGGGGTCTGAACATAATCAAACGGTAAGAAAGCTTTCGCTGCCAGTCTTCGGTTTCTTACTCATTTCCTTCCAACACACACGAGCACATCCGCACGAACTGAGTAACTTTTTATGTACCGACTGATCGATCGATCAAAACTGGCAAAATAGGCTTGTTTGTGTTCAGCTACGATCGGTATTTTAACCACGTGGATTGAGTACATTGTTGTTTGCAAACGTGTGTCGATAGGTTTGCGTGCGCGCTCCACTGTGATGAACCAATCGGAAAGAAAATACTACTGATTGAGAGTGCCATTCTGAGTGAGCCAATGATCCGATTTTAACACACGCAGTAAACATACTCTAAGTTAAAAGGATACTGGCAAATGTTGCTGTAAAAGCATCTGGTTGTCCAACTGGGAGGTTTATTTATCTGTGTAGCTGCGTAGTTCAGCTGTTAGAATACTTACCGTGTGCGACCATGTCGTTTCTGTTGCTGATTCGAATCCAGCCAAAGTTCAGATTTTGCGGAGTTAGGTCCCTCTTAAGCTATTATTATTGAAACAGCGAAACGACTGGGGTATATCGATCCATATTGAATTGCCATTTGGCTAGAACACCCGTTCATATTACCACAATGAGACAAAATCCCGACGAGTGTTTGAAACTTGTGAATCCATTCATATTTTATGGATTATACACTAATAGAAATGGACTACAGATAACTTTTGTCTTATATAATCACAATAGTCATTAACGACCACTATTTCCTAGTAGGAGAATTAAGTGTTCTATATGCCCACGATTCTCCTCATTCTCAAATGAATAACACAAGTAGGTCGAAACATCAATGAAGACAGTAACGCCAACCTAACTGAGAAGTCCTGATGAGGGGGTTATCGATTGGATAGAACAGTGGTTCTGTCTATTCTCCTCTCGAAATTATTGGGCAAGCTGAACACTATTCATACATGGCTGTAGTTGAGCGTTTGGATTTGACTGTTCGGTCACGCCTATTGTGATGTTGCTGGCGTTGTGGTTAACAAGCTTGTCTCACAGGCACGAGGGTCAGAGTGTAAACTGCGATTCGAACAAGGATATGCACTATTGATAAGCCCCAATGAGAACGAAACTCGAGTCTAGCGCTTCCTTTTGAATTGGGCTAGCCGAAAGGCTTATCTGAAAGCGAAGGCTGCGATCAAGTGTGGGTGGTGTTCAACTTTGAAATAACCTAATTCCCCGAATCTTCAATGCAAAAACCTCATCGACAAACTAGGTATGTTCCCACATGAAACGTCGAAGGGCCAGCACAAAACATATTCTCCGAAGTTATTCACACAAATATTCCAGCTGACAAACAGTGTAAACTACACACAGTGTTTGCCCCGAAGACATCATTACTCGCTGTCTTTCAACCTAGAAGTGCACTGAAATAATAGGAAACTACAGCTTGAGTTATTTGATGGGGAACTACTCAGCTTGACTAAGAACGTCCAAACAACCGACTTAAATGTGAAACAGTATCACTGCTTATATACTGTCTCCCTCCAGATCTAACCACTAACAGACCTGTCTTCAACTTTACGACAAAAGTACTGGCCAATAATGAACCCAGCGGTGATCCCACTGCTGTTGTATTTACAGCCTTCAACATTTGCTCTTCCTATAGTAGAATGTGTGAGCGAAGTTCACCGGGCACGCATATCTGAAGAATGTTGACAACTGAAACGAAACCGGTCGTGTGCGTCTGGTGAATTTTGACCATTAAACAGAATACTCATTTTATAAAATTATAACGCCATCTAGGAGATTGAAGCAATCAAGGTTTCTGATCGGTCTGATTAGTGGTCTTAACATCAGTACTGATCCATGGACCCTAGTGAGTCTGAGATGAAGGGCACAGTTAATTTGCAAATGAGTTAGTGTTTACAATCTGTCCTGCATTGCTTTTTTTTGTCACTATTATAACGCCTGTTTAAATACTGTCCAGACGACTACCAAGAAAGTTACTTCTCCTGTCGGGAGTTATACCCATGAATAGGGAAGTAGAATGAGACGTGAACAGTCAGTTCGCTTCAGTTTATTCCTCTTATGACGTTGACAACTGAACAAACCCCCCAGACTGTGAACATTTTTCTTATCAAGTGTAACGTATCTACTAACCGTTTCGCCCTTGAATGACATTGAAGGCTACTGTTAGGCCACCCATCCTGTTACCGTGCCAAGGCGACTCCGCTGTGAGAAAGAAAAAACGATTGACTTTGTCCTAGTTAGCGGACCTACTCAGATCGGTCGAGTGGTGACCTTGACTAGTTTTTATCTTTTAAAACACTGCGTTCCCTTGATCCAGTTCACCAGTAACGATAGAAGACATACGTCGCGAGATGTTAACATTTCGTTTACTCTCTTCAGTCACGAACGTAAAACATTGGAATATATAGGACATGGGGATGGCAACAACAATAGAAACAATCAACGATTGGGTTTACACAAAAGAGGGACTGTTATCAGTTCCAGGGCAGGCGAACTGCATGAGCCAACAGTTTATGAACACAAAGGACCGGACGGCGAGTATTGATTAGCATGGTTTCGGAGAAAGCAAGCAACTTCGGATTCCGATTACGCAACAACACTTGACCCCGCCAATTCGTTCCAAGTGTTGTTGCGTAATCGGAATCCGAAGCTGCTTGCTTTCTCCGAAACCATGCTAATCAATACTCGCCGTCCGGTCCTTTGTGTTCATAAACTGTTGGCTCATGCAGTTCGCCTGCCCTGGAACTGATAACAGTCCCTCTTTTGTGTAAACCCAATCGTTGATTGTTTCTATTGTTGTTGCCATCCCCATGTCCTATATATTCCAATGTTTTACGTTCGTGACTGAAGAGAGTAAACGAAATGTTAACATCTCGCGACGTATGTCTTCTATCGTTACTAGTTTTTACCCATCTGACTTTTTATTCCGCTATGCTTATCAGTGACCTTAACTATTTTTTCCGTCAACTGTCCTTCTCTGTTTGGCCACCACGCATCACATAAGTACTTTGTATCTGTCGTCTTTGTCGCACATGCTTTGGAGCGGAACAAAGCTCTATGTTTTGAACGCGCCTTTTGACTTGCCTTGGGGGCGAACACGGGACAGTCGTGGTACTTTTCGGGACCGAGGTTTTCGTGTTAATTATTACCGTGACGAGAATCCGAATTTTGCCAAGCGAATTACATTAGTCAGGACGAACCAGCGTACCGTTTAGAAGGGTTTACAACAGTCACACATATAGAAGATCTGTTAGGGGGATTCCCCTCTTTATTAACCTTTGGTCTACCATATCAATCGTAAATAATGGCACCCACTAGTTTGATGTTTGCAACAATTTCTGAGTCACTTAATCCATTTTGTATGATGCATCATAGTACTGTTGGTATTGCCTTCACCATTATCACCTCTCTATTCTTGTGATTATTTTTGTTCACAAATCAGGTGCCATCTTTAGCTGGCTTCTTCTCCGGTTAACTGATCAGCCTTGTCAGATATGATGCTTCTTGTACTCTTGTCAAGTAGAACGATTGAGATTTCATTCAGTTCTAGAGGTTCAGGGAATACTTAACTTCATTTCAGTAATAAGCTCTCGACTGTTTATCTTCGGATGGGGTGTGCAAGTCATTGTTAAACTAAAACGGTTGCGAACCATTTTATGTCATGATCTGAGGCCAGCCAACCTTGAACTAAGTTACTATATCCACTTATCCATATATATCCATAGGACAACATACTTTCGTGCCCAATTGTGATGCCTTAAGAGTGACTTCATTCAGTCCTACCGATGGGAAGTTGTGCAGGTGCCAGTAGAGATTAATTAGAAATTCCGTTTTTTATTCAATCGGTTTGACTAGGGAAGTACAGTTCTGCCTATTTACATTTTCTCTTTGGGCAAGGATGTGTTGGATATCCACTTCAAATTCGACGACCGCGAGATGAGTTACTTAGACTCTCGTAAATGTACTTTTCTGTTTCGCCTCTGACTTGTTCACTCTGCGTCTTCTACACGTACCTCTGTAAGTTAGAGCTTGACACCGTGGAGAAGTTTCCATAATATTAATGCTACTTAGTTTAAGAGTTATTCAACTTTGATTTGGAAAGTCTGAGTGTTTAGTGCAATTTTCCTGAATCTAAATGGGGCATGTCTGTTGTTGCCACTTAGGGGGTGAGTTTAATAAACGCACTGCTGTGTAGCTTCTGTTCTTAAGCTGCATACGTACACCTAGAGTGATCATGAAACTAACGTATGGCAGCCAAACCAGTTTTCGTTACTTCATCATCACTCCCTGAACTGGTTTGCCAACAAAACTGCCCATACGGTGAGTAATGCTAAGAGTCAAAAATCGAATACATCGTTTCCCCCTACCCAACCCGCCAGAAGATAACTGAATATCAGTATGTTTCTTGCATTTATACAAATCCGTCTGACCCTCCGGCAGACTAATCTGCAAATACCCAGACCAAGAGGAAATTCACACAAATTATATGAAGGTGATAATAAAGGAAGACGCCCTGTTGCCTCGTCAAAACACAGTAAGCATACTATGAGCATAAAGTAAAGCCCTAGTGACAAAACGACCAAATGTATGACCGGATTGAAGGTTTTCAGAGGAAGTGCTACCGGCACCATATTTTCAGAGGTTCTCAGGTTTGTACAGGCTACATTGTGCGACATACTGAGGTGATTATAAACGAAATTGGTTCGGAATCCAAACTGTTGCCTCAAAAAACTTGATATCATATAGGCAAGACGGTAATGTACGTGTCTACAATCAAATCCACGTGTTTCAAGGCAACCGAGGGACACAGAAGTTTGTGTCACAAACCGATCTTCAAGTAAAATCCGGATTCAGGCGACAGAATCTTCGTTGAAATCTAGGCCGTCGACTACGTATATTATACTATATACCTATATGTATATAACCCTGTGGCTCATATGAATTCACATAATGGATGGCATATATATATATATATATATATGAAACAGGTAGCCATCCGTGTGGTATTCGACTTCCACACCGTTCTCGGAGTTCTGGGAATCACCTGTTGGCACATCGGTTGAAAGTAGATTAATTAGGGCTGATTTTATGACGGAACCCTGCTTCACGCCAGAGACAACGTTGTAATCATCAGAGGTCGATTCACGAGACTGCACCTCCGTCTCCACACCCATGTACAACAGTTTATTTAAACTGGCGAACTGCCTGGACATCCAAACTTACGAAGCACCACAATGTCTCATGGCTCACAGAACCAAGCACCTTGGTGAAATCCACGAGCAGCACATACAGGGACCGGTTACGTTCACGCTATTGTTCTTGGATCTGTCCGACAACGAACGCTATGTCTACCGTACTGCAGTTCATTCTAAATCCATACTATCCCCGGAGATATTAGTCTCTAGAAACTTCATGTTGAGTCGATTCAACAGAATTGTTTCTCGCACCTTTCTAGCGAAGCTCAACAGATTAATGCTCCGATAACTGTCAGTGTACTTCTTGCTACCCTTATCCTAAAACAAGTTTACTATCAGGGAATACTTCCTCCTATTCCCAGACGGAATTAACCAGATGAAGAAAATAAATTTCGAAAACTGGACCACCCTACTTCAAAAACTTTTCCTGCAACTCATCTTTACTTGTAGCCTTTCTATTTTGTATTCCTCCAATAGCTGTTTGCCAAATGTGGGGCGATGGCAAGCCAAACTATGATCTCTTTTTGTGACCGGCTATTCACGGTCAACCAGTCAGTAGTAAACGACCGGTTTGGTAGGCAGTCAAAATGTTTCTGCCAGACTTTCATGATGTTCTTCGGTTGAAAACATGAAGTGTCAGTCTCCGTAAATCAGTGGTTTGGTAGACTGGAAGGAAAGATTAAAAACCACCTTAAGGGAATTACACAACTCCTTGTGTTGTTGACAGTCAACAAAGCTCTGCACTAATTCGCTCTAATTGTTGAATTAATCTTTCTCAATCCCATGAATTCTGAACGGAATACAACCCTTAAATTGATGAAAGCGTGAGTTTGATAATGTCGTCAAGTGCGCCACAGTCAGCGTACTCAATACAACAGACGTACGTATTAACTTGGTTCTTAAATTTGCTTGTAGCCTAATGTATGATTATAATAAAACATATGCTGCGATTTTCCATAAATGCATTGAGTGAGGAGGCTGGTGACGTGGTTCACATGACGTTGTGGCGAGGACGAAATGAAACGTTTTGGGATCACTGCTAACGGTGAAGCACCAGTGCATCGACAAACAGGTGATCGGTTTACTGGAAGTGCCGGCGGACTGTACAGTACGGGATGTCATGCCCAAATGATGAATGCATGAAACACTCATTGAAAACGTGCATATATCGACAACACTGTGTGGATCGACGGTCACCTATCGATTAACCTGGAGTGTAACATAGACAGGCCACCAGCACGCCAGCCTGGTAATTTAAGCAACTGGTTTGGTGACGAATCGGTCCATAAGAAGCTGTATGGCTGTCCGTCGTGTTGCGGGCTTTCGAGTCAAGCAACTCGTGTGAGTATAGCTAGATCATATGACTGACCTGAATTGACCGGTAAGATGCATAGATGTGTAGAGGCAGGCTTGTTGATGTGCGCCACCCCAGCAAACACGAAGTTTAAAAATGTCGACCTTCCTATTCGTGCAACCCAAGTGTGGTACTGTGCAATCACAGTGACGTTCAAACATCAAACACATCGCTCGTCAACCGATGTTCTCAACAACGCCAAGGTGATTAACTGAAGGGTGTTAGGAGAAAATTGTTTAAATGCTTCAGAAAACGATGAGACCATTGATAATTACGGAAGACGTCATAAGTTTCCGTATTCTGAGAAGCAACCTACGAGGCTAAGAAAGAAGCGTCAGAGTGTTTTTATAGTGTTGTTGAATCGCAAAGATTTTGGCAAACCGTGAGTTTAACAGGATACGATTTCCGTACACTTAAATAATTACGGTTCCTGCCCATTGTTTACAGCGATTTAAATCAGACATAATAACTTCACATTTTGATTCCCCACAAGATGGTGCAGTTTTTTTCGTTATGATGATTTATGAGTAGATTGCCATTATTTCCTCCAGATAACCACTGAATCAACTTTCTGTAAAATGGTACAGGCCCAAGTAACGTTGAATAATCTAATTTTAATTCAAAGGCAAATGCTTGTGTAGGTGGCTATCAGCCTGTAATAACTCAAACATATTTTGAGTCAGACAATACTCGTCAAATAATTTTTTTGGATGTTGGCATAATAAGAAAAGACGATGGTTCAATCCAATGAAGTGTGTACAAGAAACAGACTTGGAGTGGCCAGTACATTCACCTTGACAAGTCGCGAGCGAAACCTCATGAGATGTCTGATGGGTTCAACATTAAAGATCCACGTCCCTGACAATTTACAAGCTGAGCTAGATTTCTACATGACCTATTCATGCTGAATGGCTACCCGATGCGATACATCCAGAAAGCAGTGTACGCGGTAAAGTTGAAAAATAAAACTCCTTCTGTGAATAAGAGAGTTGCGTTAATTAGTCTTCCTTTCAAAGGAAACCCTATGGCAGAAGTTGTCTCAAGAACGCCCAAAATGTCAGTTGAAACAACCTAGCTTGCAGCTCAGTTATGTGTGAGTTTTCGTTCATCAATTGTTACCATGTCACAACTCAAAGTCAAACTTCCATATTCTACAACCGGCTGTTGTGTGTACTCATCTGTTTGTTCGTGTCGAGCACCATATATTGGTCGTACTACAGGGCAGTTATCTGATAGAGTGCGTGAGCATCATCTTGCGTGGTTGAATAGTGGTGTAATTATAACGGTTTCCGGCGCGATCGTTGTTCATTTGACCGACTGTAATCGTTCTGTTGGTGGGAAAGGTACCTTTTAGATTGTCTACCGAGTGCCAAGAAATTGTTCAAAAATGGTGAGATTCCAAATGTTGACTATACCGATGCCATTAGTACCCGATTGCGCAAATGTGACCTCTGCGCTCAGAAGAAGTTCGTGCGGACACAATCTCCTCTAGTCCACAATCAGTCACGCCCACGATTTGGAACATTGATTACGTAACTGATAACACGAACGCCGTCCATAACTATTGACCATTTTTCTGACTCACCCTAGTTATTGTTTCTCATATTCATTGTGCTGTATTTAGCCTGTTGATCAAACACACAAAGCAAGTTTTGTTCGTTACTTTGTCGTTCTCATATTTTGCGATCTCAAACGTGTTTTCAGACATGTGTACAGGTTGTACCAGCAGCAAAGGAAAACGGTTATAATCTTCGAGGTCGTTTTCTGTTGCTCACAATTGTTTCAGTTCTTATTTCGGTGGTGGTCATCGGATTTCTTGACAAATGCACCCGTATATGAAGTCCAATTCAATCACACGGTAAACTAAATTCACGATTTCTGTCACAAACCAACCACTTTTCATCTGTCTATCCAAAGAATGTTTCACATGGTTTAGCTGAGTCTCAAGAAACAAATATATAGACCGTGTGGTCGTTTAACACTCACCGGTGAAGTCATCTACTCAAACACGCACCTGTTTCTCAAATATTCAATGACGGCACCAAACAGTCCGATGCGTATCACTTGGGATCGTATCGATAGTAGCCGAAAAAGAATAAAAAGTGCCCTGGAGGCTACCCAAAAAATACAATGCGTGGACAAGAAGACAAAGCAGCTGGTTCATTTTTGCTGCTATATTGTGCCCAAGAAGCAAGTCAAACTGGGTAAGAATAAAGAATTGACCAGTGTGCAGATGAATTTACTGGTAACCAAATGTGTACGCATCCGACGAGCAGAATGTAAACTATATTGCCTCGAAGATCGTTTGCGTTTCGAGCGTATCAAAACCGTCAGAGGTTCGTTCTATTTTACCAATCAAATACAATACAGTGATATCAAATATTGGTCAATCAGTTGCCTATATGTGAACATGATCAGTCTATATGTGGATGTTTCGAACACACGGAAAAGAACGTATGAAATTTATCAGTGTGTTGGTCAGGACGAAGCCACTAAACTCGGGCAACTGATTGACCAAGCACATAGAGAACCGGATTGCTGTCTACGAAAATTGAGTGAGCCGTATTCGGCGAATTTATTGGACGCATCGCGTAGTGAATTACAATCATCCCAAGCCCATTCACACGACTTACCAAAACTGACGGTGAACGAGGTACAACAGACGAACAAACTTGCTCCAAAGAACGATGACCTCAAAGTTGCTGGGCGAAAAATCTCAGATCATGCTAGTTCCTCCTGTGAAACCTACAGTTCGCAACCGTTTGAAGTAAACTCAGTTAAAAGACATACATCTTTGTCAGTCTCGGAGGAGTCACCCGAACCACTGATCATATACAGTGGGAGCCCACAGCAAGTCAGACGTCTTTACCTCGATAATGGCTCAGGTGATGTCGGAAAAATTTTCGATCCACACTGGAGGCAGCATGTCACTTATGTCCAGCACGATCCAGTTCATGGGCCCAGAATTAGTGATGACGGCCCCGTTTACATATACGCCATGAGGATACAATAAAAGGAAGGTGCATTGCATTCAGTCATATTTTCAGCATGCTAAAAGTTAGTAATCGTTTATGAAAACTTCTCACTGACCCATCTTAAAACGCACAAGTATCATACACCAAAAACCTATTACAATCCAACCGCGGGCTTTTCTTCTTCGCCGACGGTCTCTGTTTATTTGCCTTATTAAAGTCCATAACCGAGTGAATGTTTGCAGTGACATACTTTTGGTTAAGAATGAAAAAGTAATTCACATACGACAAAAGTTCTCATGCGTCTGTTCAGTAGGTACTCCAATAATTGAAGTATAAGCCTTTTGGTTCCACCCAGTGTTACTGTGAAGAAAGTTATGCGACACTACTTTTTAGCAAATGAAATCCTTTGCAGTCATTTTATCGACCGCCGGGCTACACGATACAATGCCAACTTCTCTTCTATTTCAGTGAACTTAAAGTGATGACATTATGCACTGATCAACGCTTTTTAAATTGCTAGTTGTACAATCGCAAGCTCTATGTTACTGACTAGATTTTACTACACAAATTTATGTAAGTTGTTTCATAATTGACAGTTCACAAAGGTTTATAATTTTCTATAGAAAAATATCAAAATAGAACAAAGCTATTCACTCCCATGGCTGTAGTTGTTCGTCCGCGAAAAAAAGCGGACAAGACAGATAACAGTTAGTCACAACCGTACATTCTGATGGGTATCATGATCACATTTTCGATAGTTATTTCACTAAAACACTGGTATTTCTTCATAGTGTTTTTGAACCATGGTTACCGTCGAACGTGGAATTTAAAAAAATCAAGTTAACCGTAAGCTTTTTTAAAGTTAGCTGGAGAATTATGAGAGTTATCTCGATAATCAACTGACATTTCTGTGACAAAGTCACTCATAAAGACGTTCTCTCTCACCAGATCAGATTAAATTAAGCTAGTATCAAGTATCTTTATGTAAACGAGGATTCCACCACTTTGCTTTATTAGATGGATTCTCATGGTGGTTTGGACATCCAAACAGGTACTTTGACAGTGCACTCAGGTTACTGGCCAGAGTGTCAAACTGTAAGTGACCGTCGTTTATCTAACAAGCGACACTCTTACGACGTATATTATATACATATTTATATATAGATGGATATTTAATGCCACGGAACTATCGTTAGTTGAATTTCGGAAAATCCGTCCAGATCACATTGTAGCAGGCAATCCAGTTAAAGGCTAATTTATCCCTTCATTTGTGATTTACACTAGAACACAGAACCTTTATTAGCTGAGATGCTAACATAGTAGGTTATATCCCACAAAAGATTATCGACTTTGTAAAATATTATGATTACTTTCGTAACCAACTGATTCCACTTACCTCCAGCGGAATGGTGAACAGCTGGTTTGACTTAAATGGATTTCATTAGTGCCACATTAGCCCGGGAATCAACCCCACAACCAGGACGGTAGTTCAAACATTCTTCAACTTGATCGTGAGATCGTATTCACTGGGTTTGTGGTAAGGTGAGCGAGCCACTTCTATCAGTCGTTGCACTTCTTCGTTTCTAAAGTTGAAATTGAACTATCATTCGTGGCCTCATCTGTAGACTGGCAGGCGTCGATCGCCGGCTGCAAGTTTAATTCATCGGAGTGCATGTTACTGACGGGACACACCTAATTCAGAACAGCAGCCCTCATTGCGACATTGGTTACTGAAGTTGTCTCTGCTAAACACTTTTTCAGACCGTACTTGAGGCGTGGCAAATCCAAATGTCTGGTGGTTTCTTATCTATTGGAGAAGGATGTACAACAGTTGGGGAGAGTAACTAAGAGTATCGCCTCATCCAAGTTCGTTTCTTGAGTTTATTCCGACAGATATCCAACAATAAACGAAGATGTCCATTCAGGCCAACTACAGTACTTTTGGTTGTTAAGTTGATGAAAACCTGACCGCAAGCAACCTCACTGGGTCAACTGGAGTATAGCCGGCCAATAAACGAGCAACCCAAGAAAAATTCGGACCTAAGTAATGAATGACATACAATGTGTATCGTGCCTGTGTACGAAACAGGTCTTACTCTTTCAGTTACACACAGAGAAACAGTAATCTTTGTAGTATAACTTAAAACCCGGGTTCTAGTTAGTCTGAGATTTCGACAACACATCGGCCCACGGTTATCTCGTGTTTATCTGACAGTAGAAAGTTCAAGTGGTAACAAGGGTGCTTGTATTGATACGACGGTCCTAAAGTTCTATTTCATATTCACCAGTTATGAAATGGAATTCAGAAAGGCATTCATGGATGCATCATAAAAAATAACATTCATAAACTCGTACGATGCGCTGAACATTTGTAAACTCCAAACATTTCACCTTCATCAACAAAATTATCAGACTTTAAATATTCATGTCTGCTGAATAAAGGATAAGTTCATATCGCCACATGGTGAAAAATCACTCAGAATGTGGTCGCGGTTTTCCTAGTCAGTTTGTTTCATTCACTCGAAAGAAAGTTCGTCTCTTATGTGAGCTCATCAGTAATGCATACACTTACTTTGACTTGTATTTGGACTTTGATCCAGTTTGTTTTTAGAGGGATGTGCTTATTACCATACCAGTCGCGTGATACTAGGTTTGACCAATATCTCACATCCGTAAATGATTAATGCTCAGGTAGACTGGTCGTCTTGAGTAGTGACATAATAAATGTAATATAGTTAGTCGCCAGAACTGTGAGTTTTTTTCTACCTTTTTCTAAAACCTATTTGTATTCAACAACATGAGATTCAGTCTTTATGCCTCAGTCGTCTAATTTTATAGAACTGAACTAGTTTGCTATTTTGACACAGGTTGCCAGTCTTGACCTGACCTACTCGAATGGTTGCGGTCAACTTTGACTTCATCGGCCTTATCTAGGGCCTACTAATTTTGTTAAACTGTGCCGTGAGTGCGAAATGTCGGATTTTACTCCTGGTAATTACGGATGTACCTATTAGATAGTACCGCAGAAATATATAATTCCATTATGGTTCTCAATCTATCCATCTATTTTTAGGCCACCTGTAACTGAGCGAAAAGCAGTGGATCGTGAAAGTTATTGTTCTGTCTGGTATATTTTCTTAAAGGTTTTGGCTCAAAGGTTAGTCTGAAGATTAAATCAGATGTGAAGGGTGTTCAGCTCAGATAACAGAAATCCACGACTATAAATCAGTGATCAGAAGTATTCTACAACAAGCTGAAAGACAATTGTGATTTGAACCTCACTGAAAACCCGGATTGTGAATTATCTATTTTATCTGATTACTGAATAAACAATGAGCTCTTATTCTTTAGATGAACTTTCACTGGGTCGAGCTAGTATGGCAGATTTGTAGCCGCTCTTAATTTTCTTTTGTACCTCACTGCTACCGAAAATCAAATACTCTTTTTCTGAAACAGACTTCAACAGACATACTTTTTTGTAGCTGATTTCCTACCTACTTTTGCTGTGTGATAGTCTGCAAAAACGATCACAAAACTGTGATCATTTGATACACTTCTCTGTGTTCACGTGCCCGCTATTAAGCAGTCAGAAACGGTTGACTGTGACAGAAAATTTCGATAACTTTTTTTTCGTACCCACCTGTATATCTAATGATGATGACAAGATTGTTCTGAAGACAAAGTTGAGAAAGTACGTTCTCTAACTACCTTCTGAATACTGATGTTAATTGAATGTTTTGAAAGCGCTTTTCAAATAATATTGTAGTACGATTGGTGCGGACATCTTAAATATGATGTGGTGAACGCGCTTCGTTTTAGTAATTCATCACCAGGGTAAGTGTTAGTAGGACAAGCTTGAAGATGATTTGTTAGAAATCCTTGCTGAACGCAGTTGGGCCTGGAAAACCCGGTTGACCTGCTTAACAGAGAAGTAAATATAAAAGGTAACCAGTCCAAGAGAATTAAGTTCGTTCAAAGATAATTCCTCGGTCTCGACTTTAGCGTTACAATGCCTCGGAAGATCACCACATCAAACCCACTTTTCTTAAAAATCAATACGGTTCCGTTCAACAGCTATTCTCATAAAAAATGAGTTATCAATTAGGCTTCTGCGGTCCGTCGGGCGAAGGCTTCGTTTGAGGAAGCTAAAGCATTGGGTGTCTTTTATTCAGTTCAGTCGGCCAGTAAAGACATATAGGTTGCGGGAAAGTTTGAATTTTGTTTTCAACTTGTCAACTGCTTAGCAAAAAGTTTTGCATATGCGCATTAATGAATACGGCAAAGACGAGTGAATGGAATGAATGGGGAGAAGTAGACCAACAGAGCTTAATCAGAATGACAAACTTGACATAGACAACCCGTACCACACAGAGTAGCAAAGGTGACTTAATCAACTCTTCATGAGCGGTCTGGATAGAAAACCTGTACTGAACATGTACCGATAAGTCGTTAATAAAAGTGTTCAGACGTGGTCCCATGGAATGAACAAGTTCACACTGAGTAAACGGATAACTTGTTTGTGGATATTTTCGTATATATGTGTGATTTCTGGGGGAGGGGAAAGCATATAAGATGGATGTTGCATAGTAACATTGTGATGCAGTTGTTTCTGTCGACAATGTGATCTGTAACCAGAACCTAAAACAATCGTTGTTATGTCTCCATAGTACGAGTTTTTTCCATGTTTACTGTTACCGCAGAATAAATGAAGTGGCCATGGGGACTGAAATAGGAGTGAACATGTGTCTACTCTGTCACACAAGAAATGCGACACCGACATTACGCTAACAATTAGCCGATCTAAACTGTTACTAAACTATTTCCAGTTCAGGATGTCTTGGTATCACTTTCTTGTGTCCCACTGTCAACTTAAGCCCCCCTTTTCAACGACAAACGGGGTCCTGAGGCTGCGGTGAACAGCAGAAGATTGACGGACACAGGAATTAGATGGCTGCTATAGGGTGGGCTGATACGGATGCGCCAAAAGCGGGTGGTAAACGCAGCTAGCGCGTCCATATCCGGTCAGCAAGCTGATGCAGGCGCACACTAACAAGCGAGTGGTAAGCGCTGACCGCGTGACCACCCCGTGCGACGTCAAACGGACACGGGGAACCTCTCTGGTGTACCGGCCGGCCCCTCTAGGCACATGAGAGATCTAGTTAAGCTGCATAGCGTTTGATCATCATCGTCCAAAGGACTGAAGAGTCGGACAGGCTTTTTCGAAAATGTCCGTACGGTAGCAATCCGAGTAACTGTTCGATGGCAGCCGCAGTAGCTGAAAGCATGGCTGAAATACCCAGGATAATCGGTGGAACGCGGTCTTCAAGCCTGGGAAAATAGTGTCCAGGATGAGTGATAAGTCACCGCAAGTTCACTCTGGCTTAAGGTGGCCCAGGTGTGACTTACACAAGACAAACCACCTTTTGTGCGTGACACAAATTTTATCGTTAGCAACATGATTGGGAACAAACAAGCCGCAATCAACCTCATTCTGGAACTATGGCTGGTCGGAACAATGAGACTTAACGGAATACAAAAGTGTATCAGCCGACAACTCACAATAAACCAACCAATCAAACCACCTTAGAAACCAACTACTGGTTGCACATCGGCTCTCTGCCATCTGTCATCAGTACTTCCTGGCAGGTATCTACAGAAGGATCAAACTAGTCAACAAACGTAATAAGAGGACGTAATTAGTTTCAACTTCTCCCCAAACCGTTCTCTCTGTTGACCCGATCTATAAAAGTTTTCGTGGGTCACGTCTTTCACACAAACACAGGTTGCTCATTTCCTAACTGACATCAAACTAAGTCGCAGGAATGCACAATTCCTTGGCCTTCCTCCCGTGTAAACCTATGCATCAAGTCTACGCTGTGTTCAACCCACTATTACTACCCATTCATTCATAGTCTTTCACACCGAATTTCGTTGTGATTTGTTTCTCAATACAGGTCGCTCACGTGCTCAATGACGAGTGCCATCTATTCATCAAGCCATCATTTCTCAATTGACCTTCTTAGTAACCTTCATTCTTTCGTTCCGCTTTTCACCAAATGTGGACCAATCAGGTTTTGGTAGAAAAGAAGGGGGAAAACGGTCCATTTGGGACTAAATTTGTTAACTTTTTGTCTAACTGTTCACGTGGATCAAGCATCTTGTAACTGTCATACCGTTAACCAACAGAGTCCAATGGGACAAACAATAAAACCAACATTTTGTTAGCGATATTCGTTGAAGCATAAAACTGACTACAACTTGCAGTTGGCTTAAACTTTTCTTGCACTTTTTTTACGACTGATCTGCTCTGTTGTTGTGCATTTCACTGACAACGTTATCAATTACCAGCGCCATTGTTGCACATCTAGCTGACACCAGCCATCGCATAGACATCAGCAAAGCATTCCAGGTTGTCTACAGAGTTGCGAACACTCAACCAAAAACAGTCCGTCATCGCATTCTGGCGACCGCCAAATCGATCGCTATTAGATTACGTAACCCTAACCTGTGCTCTCAAAAGAAGTTTGTTCAGTCATTGCAACTCCCGTGGCCACAGATCAATCACATCCAATCTGACCACACACAAACATTCGACCCTGACCGTGTGACGTAACATCCAATCAATGTCCGGCCTGGGCCTAACCAATTAGTATGTGCGTAGTCTAATATTAGACTTCATTGTCACTTGTGGACAGTCATTTCTTGTTTTCTACGCCTTGTCTTATGACGTCTTGATGAAACCTATGTAATTGTATTGACTTGAGAAAGAATTATCGAAAACAATTTACTAACTGGTTGAGTTTTCACATATGATAATCCGGTCGTGCCTAATGTGAGGTCAATGGCGCAGTGGTCAACACGATTGCCTCATGAACAACATATCCGTGGTTCAAGTCCCGGCACTGGCGATGATATGCACTACTGACGAGCTCTAATGGGAGCGAAACTCAAGTCTAGTGCTTCTGCTGTTCGAAAGGGGCCGACTGGAAAGTCTATGGGAATGCGACAGCTGCGATCATTTGTGGGTGATGTTCAATTTGAATTTACTAACTGTTGACCAGAACAGCGCTACTATAGTGCGAGGATAATAACAAGAAATCGAGGATTGAATGTAAGATGTCCGCATCAAATATTGTACGAATGAAGTCAAACAGTTTGGGCATCGTGTCTAATACGTTATTGATAAATGGATTGAGAATAACACAACATTATGAGCAAGTTGTAATACTTCACGTTTCAACCACCCCGGACGGCCTTCTTCAGGAGTGTTGTAATTGTTGGTGTGATTCCGACTACAACACTCCTGAAGAAGGCCATCCGAGGTGGTTGAAACGTAGAGTATTACAACTTGCTCAAAACGTTGTGTTATTCTCAATCCATTTATCGAGGATTGAGTGGTTCAGTTAATGAATAACGAAGTTTCTGAGTAAGGATAAATGAACTGTTTTTCCTGAACTCATTGAGTGTTAGCCTAAGAGAAACCTACATGGAGTTTAAATGACGATATTTAGAGAAAGGTCAGTATTTTAAAAGACTCTGGTATGAAGGCTGAAGGGTCGGTTCTTTACAAGTTCAATAAATAAAAGGAGTCGACAAACTAGCTGCAGACATGTCACTTAGAGGAATCGGACAGAAATACTTCTTCTGTTGGCAGCAGAAACCCTGGGCTTCGACATACAATTTATATAGGCAGCTGGTGATCAGTCAGCACCCAGACCGGCGTGTATTGGGAACCTTGACTTCCGTATGCAAGTTTGCTCATGGAGTTGCGCTTCGACAAAGTGACTTGGAGAACCGTCTAATGTACTGTGAATGGTTTGCATCAAACCTGTTCGACATTCTAGCATTAACTGAGGATATCATTTTCCCTTATGAACCTGTGTTTCATCTTTAGGATTGTGGTAATCTGGAAATGAAGTATCTTGAGCACAAAAATTCTTAGTGTGATAAGAATGTCGCACGAGATCCCCAACCTCAGGGTTTTGGTGGGGTATGGAACGATTTACCTGATACTTTTCTGAAGGTAAAGGGTAGAAAATATGTCACTTGGTTTAATAATACAAGCTGTTAAAATTAAGAGTATGCAAAGTGTTGATTGACAATAGAACAACCGCGAATCTTCACCACCTAAGACGACCAAAGGTGTTGAGTCTGTCTATTTTCACAAAACTGAGCGTGATGTAAAAATTTCATTACTGATGGCTCAGGTATGACGAATTAGTTCTCGGTGCTTACGCATATAATAGGGTTGCTGCGTTTGTTGTAAAATGGCCTGCTTCAATTAATCTGGGAAAATAGCTCGTGTTGGTGTCTGCCGTCTGCGTTTGATTGGTTATTGTCTCTGTCATTCGGTTTCCTGATCAGTAATGTCGCAGGCACCCATGGTTCTTTTCTGTTTGAGTAACGCAATCACGAAGTCGCTATCATCAGAGAATGCAATGTCCACAGCATTGACGCCATAACCGAACGAGGCTTGCTGACGTATTCCATCAGATGTGCCCCATAAACTAAAGCAGTGTGTTGTGCGTGGATATGGACTATGTTAAGCAGCTTCAACGGACATGAATTAATGAAGTCGATGATAGTATGTGGTCATTCGCCCTGCCATACGTAACACGAAAGTTCGTCCCAAGACCCGGAGTACATCGGTTGGACTCTCATACGACTGGTGCCTGTAGTGGAACTCTTAACCGTGATAGCTTGAGTACCCACTAACAAATAACGATATCTCAACGATAGTCAATGAGAAAGTTAAATCAATTTGTTTGGATCTTTATTGATGGATCGATGTACAAGCTCAATACAGTGGCGCTCGTCCGGACCGTGTCCTATCCTGTTCAGTTCTGTTCTTCCTTGTTCCGATCCGGGTCCAACCGCGTCACGCGTGCCTGAGTATTGATCGCACTGAATCATATCCAGT